>CM066031.1:1099819159-1099934291 GCA_033557465.1 Ichthyophis bannanicus
TCTTATTTCTTTTGCTTTAATTGCCTGACAGTTCAAATTTTGTTTTTCCCCCTGATTTTGTTTTTTTTGTCAAGCTTTAACACTGAAAGCAAGTAACCTGATTTAATTTCGACCAAGCATATCTGTGTTGAGAGACATAACCCCATAAATAAATCTCTTCTTGACTTTACCCAAAAGCCCACCTAATTAGTGTGAGCAGCTGTGTCTGGTTTAATTGACTCTGCATTGCCCACAATCCCTTGCAAATCATATAGGATATATGCACTTGCCAAGACTTGAACATTCTCACCCAGGCAGCTGGGCTGACAGTGTATGCAGATCATTAAAATCCCACAATAGAATTAATGCTATAAATTTGACTAATGCAAAAAAAGCAGGCCACAAGATACTGCAAAAAATCTGAGCCAATTTATTTTCTGGATCAAAATGCACCCCAAGGATCTATAAAATTATGTGCAAAGGTAAATTATAGCCAAAGCACTTTTGGGCAAAGATATTAGATGCGCAGAATTTCCTGTTAGCTCTACATGTGCTTGAGACTTAAGTGGATTTAGTTTTAGTTTATTTTTGGCAGCCAAGTGGGCTAGTGGGCATTTAAGACACATTAAGTCTATATCCATATTAGGTCAGACCAAAGGTCCATCAATCCTGGGATTCTAACAGTGGCAATCCAGGTCACAAAGTACCTGTCAGATTTGCAAAAAAGTAGACAGATTCTTTGCTGCTTTATTGGGTAAGCCTGCTTTATTGGGTAAGCATTGGATTTTGCCCAGTCCACTTGGAATAGTAGTTAATGGTGACTTTTCCTCCCCAGGAACTTGTCCAAATCTCTTGTAAACCCAACTACACTACCTGGCTTTTACTACATCCCCCAGCATTGAACTGTCCAGAGTTTGATTATGCTTTGAGGAGTGAAAACATATTTTCCCACCAGTTAATCTTATATGTGCTATATTGTAAGCTTCATTGCAATTTCCGACCTAGTCCGTTTCTACTAATTGAAGTAGTACCACACCATCCTACATGTTACCCATTCCATTCCATCTCTTTATTTTGCAGACCTCTCCTACTTTTGTCCCTCAGATGTCGTTTCCAAGCTAGAGTCCTAAATATTTAAGCATTTTGCCTCATAGATCTATCCTCGCCATCCCCTTTATCATTTTGGTTGCTCTTCTCTATCTACTGTATACATTTTGCGTAATTCTGCTATACTCCTTTTTAAGATTGGTGCCGCAGAATTTCACACCAGATTCCGCCAGGTGAGATTAGCACTGTGGATCAATAACAGAGAAGCCCACCTAAATATAATATTCCTTTGGTTTTAACTCCTCCATGTCCTGTCCTTATGATTCCTAGCATTCCTAGTTTGCTTTCTTGGCCACTGATGGCCATGCCTACTTTCCGATCCACTGTGTAAACTGTAGTTTTGGGTTGTTCTTCCCTAGTGCATATCTTTTATTCACTTATCCACATAAAATTTAATGATACTTTAAGAAGACCATAAAGGTGACATACCTGGGTCAGACCAAGGGTCCATGAAGCCCAGTATCCTGTTTTCAGCATGTGGCCAATCCAGGTCACACGTTACCTGTCAGTTTCCCCACAAAAGAACACAGAATTCCAAATGCTGTGTCTTATCCTGGGTTAAGCCGTGGATTGTCTCTGGTCCTCTTTAATAATTGTTTTATTGGACCCCCCGCCTTTTGGTTTTTCTCTAGAGCAACTGTGACCGAAAAACAAACCCTTTTAAACCAAGCTGCACTAATAGTTTTTAAATATATCCTCATTTAAACAAATTCCAGTAGTTTGATTATGCATTGAGTGAAAACATATTTTCTCAACTACTAGTCCTAAACGGGGGTATATTGTAGCTTCACATTGTGTGTCCCCTCAGTCTTTTTTCTATTTTTTTTTGAAGTGGTAAACAACTGATCTATATTTACACTTTCCACTCGCATTCAGTGTTTTATAGACCTCTATCATATCTCCCCTCAGCTGTCTTTTTGCCAAGGGTTTGATAGTCCCTAGGCCTTTCACTCATAAGAGTATCCTTCCATCCTCTTTATACTGATTTTAATGGTTGTTCTCTATACCTTGTTTCTAATTCTACTATAAAGCCTTTTTAAGATATGGCAACCAGCTTGTATACCAATATTCAAGGTGCGGTTGCACCATGGAACCACAGGCCCTTGATTTTATTCTCCATTCCTTTCCTTATTATTCCTAGAATTATATTTGCTTTCTTGGCCGCTGCTGTACACTGGGTAGAGGGGTTCAACATATTATCCATGATAACGCCTAAATCCTTATCTCCAGGAAACAAGTCAGGAATTGAGTCTTCACATATGGGTAATCGTCGGTAACTGACGGAAGCCCTGCGTGGGAACGCTCCTCCCCAGCGTCCAATCAGAAAGTCTTTTGGTAGCATCCTCAGATGACCCTGCGTGGGCTGCCTTCCCCCCCGCCTTTCCAACTGTCTCTCCTCAGTTTTCGTTTTTTTCCGCGGTAGCCGGCAAACACGAACGTCGTCCTGTCCAAACCACGCAGAAAAGTTTTTCTTTAAACCTTTTACTTTTTGTTTTCTCTTGGGGTCCGCGGGCCTGTTCCCCCCCCCCTCCACCGGTACCCGTCGGTGGTTTTTTTTTTTTTCTTTTTCTTTTTTTTTTTCCTAAACTGCAGAGTTTTGTTTTTTTCCCTCAGTTTCTGTCCTTAATTTTAGAGGCCTGTGATGCTCTCTCCATTATGGAGCCCCCGCCTTCTCCTAAGAAGTGCCTTTAACTTTGTGCAATACAGTTTCTTCTTTTTAGACTCCCAATAACTGGTGTCTAACCTGTTTTGTGTTCCTGACCCCTTTCCTCCAGAGCCATTATGCTACAATTTTTCTGAGAAAGATTCTCCTTTGTCGAGTTTCCCTTGATACATTTTTTCCGCTTCCCAGTGTAAGGGCACTGGAACCCATTTCTTCTCTACAGGATCAGGTAACCCACAAACATTCTGTTAAGACCTAATAGCCAATCCTTGGGTGGATAGGTCTCAGGCCAAGCATGATGACGGCTCCGGCCTTGCCGGCTCCAGACCCTATTGGCTTCAAAACGCCCGGCGGGAGTCCTTCGGTCTCCAAAGCGTTTTTCAGGGGTTTCAGGTTTGTTCCCTGTGGCTCACCCCTCACAGAACATTACCTGAGCCCTTCTCGGTGGTGGCATCCGCTTCGAGCGGTACCCGATACCACTGGCATCAGCACTGGTGGTTTGAGCGATCCACTCCTCACCATGTATCATCCATCGGCGTACTCGGTACCTTCGGGAACCGATCGAATATGACACAATTGACTTTCCAGTCTCTGCCAGCACCCGCCGATACCACCACCGACGTCGGTACCCTCTAAACATCATCGATAGACTTCGCTTTCCCTCGATTCCGAGTCTAGAATCGATATCGATATCTAGTCTGGAAGACTGGGTACCGACACTTTTTGGAACCGAACACCACTACCGATCTCCGATTGCCCTGAAATAACCCGAGATAATCATCCCCCAAGGAAGTTTTGGGTTAACCTCGGTACCGCGTTTGAGCATGATCGCAGCCTTCCGATGGACTGTTTCGATGTGCTGTATCGTCTTCGATCCTTTCCGCTCATCTACCGGTATCGTGTCGATGCTGGGGGGGGTACCATGCAGTAACATCGTACGCCGCTCCAGCCATCGCTTTTTTTTCCAACTCAGGATCGCTCCTTTCTATACCTAGTTTAGAGTCCGATACCTGCATTGGACGATGCAGGACTAGAGACTTTCTGACTGTCTCACGTCATAACCGACCTCCCATTATCCCATCCATTATACAGATCCTGTTTTTTTGCAACCGACAAGTACATCTTTCAGTGCCCAGGCTAGTTCTGTTCGACTGTTAACTGTCCAGGGCTTGTTCCCATTGGAGATCCGTTCTTTTTCAGAAATTTCTCCTTGAGCATGGCGACATTCCCTTCTATTTCCTATGCCTGGCTATGATCCTTCACAATGCTCTTCTGGGGAAAAGGGAAATATAGGCTTCCTTTACATCAGTTCTTTACAGGATCTTCTTCTGAAAATATGGGAAACATCCTTTAAGGGCTTCGCTCCCACCTTCTACAGCAACTGCTCTTCTGTATCGGATGCCCCCCTCTCCATGGTTCAAAAGACTCAACTTCCCCATCATTCCATTGTTAGTGGGAATCAGCAATGAACATACGAACATAAGATATGCCATAACTGGGTCCAGACCAAGGTCCATCAAGCCCATTATTCTGTTTCCAACAGTGGCCAATCTATGGTCATATGTACCTAGCAGTTTCCCCAAGAGGACGACACGTTCCACAATGCTTGTACTGGGTCAAGCATTGATATCTTCGTGTCACTTTCTTAATAATGGTTTGAATGGACCTTTCCTCCAGGAACTTGGTCCAAACCTTTTTTAAACCCAGCTACAACTAACAGCCTTTAACTACATCCTCCGGTAACAAATTCCAGAGTTTGATTCCACATTGAGTGAAACAAATAGTTTCTTTTAATTAGTCTTAAATAGTTTACCCCTGTAGCTTCATTGCATGTTCTGCCTAAGTCTTTCTATAATTCTGATAACGTAAACAATCGATCTACGTTTACCCCGTTCCACTCCGTTCAATTAGTTATAGACTTCTATCATATCTCCCCTCAGCCGTCTCTTTTCCAGGTTAAAGAGCCCTAACCTTTTTAGCCTTTCCTCATAAAAAGGATTATACCTCCCTCCCCTTTACCATTTTGGTTCCTGGCTCTTCTCTGCACCCTTTTCTAAAATCGCTTGTTTCGTTTCTCCCTAGGGTGCATAACCTTGCACTGTCCACATTAAATGTCACATTCTGCCATTTTGGATGCCCCCGTCCCCTGTTCCAATTTATCCAGATCCTCTTGCAATTTTTTTTTTTTCACAATCCTCTTGGGTTTATAAACCAACTTTAATAGTTTTGTTTCATCCTGCAAACTTGATAACCTCACAATCGTTATTCCACTTTCCCAGGTCATTTATGAATATGTGTCAAAATCATCGGAAGCCCAGCACAGATGCCCTGTGTACACCACTATTCACCTTTCTCCATTGGGAAAATTGGCCATTTAGCCCTACCCTCTGCTTTCTAATCTTTTTTAACCAGTTCCTGATCCACAATAGTAACACTGCCCTCCTATCCCATTGACTCTGTTAGTTTTTGGCCAAAAGTCTCTGATGAGGGGACCTTGTCAAAGGCTTTTTCTGAAAGTAAGAGAGAGAGAAGTAGGAGGGAGAGGAGGGTAGATTTTTCCCAGAATACACAATATCAACTGACTCACCTTTTGTCCCACCTGTTTATTCCGGACGAGTCCTTCAAAAAAAAAAAACATAACAGATTAGTAAACAAGATGCTTCCTTGTCCTAAAGCCATGTTGGCTGTCTCCCATTAGGTCGTGAACTATCCTACATGCTGATTAATTTTATTCTTTATGAATGGTTGTCTACCAGTTTTTTTTTTTCCCCGGTACTGACGTCAGGCTCACCGGTCTGTAGTTTCCCTCCCGGATCACCTCTGGAACCCTTTTTAAAAATTGGTGTTACATTGGCGATCCTCCAATCTTCAGGTATTAGACGAATGATTTTAATGATAGTTATCAACAGATTACTAATAGCAGGTCTGGCCATCTCTATCTTTCAGTTCTTTCAACACCCTTGGATTTTATACCATCCGGGCCCAGGTGATTGCTATGCTACTCTTCAGTTTAATCTAATAGTTGTACGACATCTTCCCCGATGTATCGATATTTCCTTCAATTACGTTCACGCAACCTTTAAATACCACTTCATGTGCATGGGTAACATCCCCTACATCTTCCTCAATTAAAGAACCGAGCCAAAGAATTTCATTCAGTCTCTTCCGCTATCGCCTTGTCCCGCCATCTTAGGGCTCCTTTAACCCCTTTTATTCATTCTAATGGACCAACTGACCGCTTACCTCTCTCACCGAGGTTTTTTGCTACGAATGTACTTGACAGGTCTTTATTTCGGTTTTTTTTGCTTCCGCAGCAAGCTTCGTTTTCCCAGTCTTCAAATTCTCTCTTTGCCTGTCCTTATCAATGCCATTGCATTTGACTTGCCAGTGCTTGTGCTGTTTCCAGGTTTCGTCATTTGGCTCTTTTTTTTTTTTCCCATTTCCTTAAGATGCTTTTTTTTGGGCAACAACCAGCCTCTCTGACCTCACCTTTAATGAGGAAGGTAAGAAAAGCCAAAAGAAGCATTCTTCTTTCCTGCCAGTGTCGTGCCTCTAGAACACGTGGATAGCCTTTGGACGTCAATCCTTCCAGACATCTATGCTGGCAACAAGGATTCTCTCATATATTTTTTTATATGAGTCTATCCCTTCAGTATGCGGTCACAGAGAAAATTGTCTCTTTTGACCTCCTTTTCCTTTCAGAGCCCAAGGCTGCAGACTATTCCCTTGCTTCTTAATCTAGCCGGAAAATATCTCTATGGGTTTCTTTCTCATGCTTTCCCTAGACTCCTTTGAGTCTGTTTAGCAGAACCTCTGGGCTATAGCCATATGTGGCAACTACGCAGAGCCTGGCTTACCAAGCTTCAGACTTTGAGCAGGATGGGCACAACAAAGACTGTGGTAATACTCCTTGTACTGGAGAAAATCTTTTTCAATAAGGATCTTTACGTCACAGGATTGCTCATTGCTTTCCAACTGACTTCCCTGTTTCTGAGGGCCATTCTAAACCTTCTCCTCCTTCCCAGCCTGTAAGAAATTCCCACCACCAAACCACCTTTTCCTACAAGAAGCAAGGTTTTATTCATTCTTCTCACTCCTGTCCCATCATGCCCATGTTCCCAACCAGTAACACTCCTCGTCCTGGTCTGAAGATTCCAAACTCCAAAGCCAGAAAAATTAACCCTCAATAGTGTTCCAATTAATCTGTTTTTAACCTACAGTTTCTCTTGTCTTCTCAGTAGAAAGTTTTTTCACTGTTTTTTTTTTTTCATCTTAAAACCTCTAACACCTTGGATTTCCTGTTTCCAGGACATCCACTTGCTCTTAGGTATGCTGAGCTGTCAGGATATTCATGTCTATGGTTCCGAGGGTTTTCCTTCCTCTTCTTTCCTTGAAGAGAGGTTGTGCCAACTATCTCATCGATAGTTTTCTGTACCACCATAAATTTTCACTTCTATAGACTTCACCATATGGCAAGTCTCCCTCATCATCCTATTTTTTTCTTTACCTTCTTTTCCAGGGTTCCCCCTCAGTAAAGAGTGGTACTATTCCACTGGAGGGTTTCCTTAACCTTTCCAGTTTTTCTTTCTTTCCTTTGCAGTGTAGAGAGTTTTCCTCCTCCTTTTTCTCTGGATTAACCTCCCCTTTTTTTCATTTGGGGCAGCTCAGCAGACATGATCAGGAGTTTTTTTTTGTCCTCTTGTTCGTGGTCTTTTCTCACTCTGTTTAAGAACATAAAGATCCCCTCTGCTGTTCTGTTCAGCAGCTGTGTAATCCAGGATGTTCCAATATTTGGACTACTGGGTACTCTTTCTATGAGTTCCAGTCTTGTCTTCCCCACTACTTTTCGTCTAGCCTTGGTAGTGCTTGCTTCCCAAGATAGTCCTCATCTATCTTGGAATAATCCTTTATAACTGCTTTTTCTGGCCATTTCCAAATCCTTGGAGTTGGCAACATAGTTGAGATGGCAGCTAGTTGTCTCCAACAGCCAGTTTTATTTCCCTACTCTCCTGCATTATGCTCCTTCTGCAATCCTACAGAGAAGCTTTGCCACTATGGCCCTTGGTCTATAGAGCATGAGGGTTTTTTTCTATAATGACTGATCAGATATGGTTGAAAAGGTTTCCTCAGTCCATCGCCCCATGACTGTGAGGGGTTCTTACAACCCTTGACTATTTCCTCTTTAACTAAAGGACATAAGCCTTTTTTTTTCCCTACGTTACAGTCTAAAAGAGTTTAACCAAATTCCTGCAGGAAATATGCTCTTTTTCCTTGTGCAGCTTGTCCTCATGGTATCCTACTCCTTCATGGACAGCACATATCTAACTAAGGGTGGGAACGCATGATACCCCACCCCCTTGTTTTCCTCAAGTGGTTCTACCGGTGGTTCCTCTCTCTCCTATGCGTATTGCTGTCCTTCACCATGTTAGGAGTTTGTCTACTGGACTCAGGACCTTGCGTGTTTACAGACTAATATTATCCTCTGTGTTCGCTTAGCAACCATCCTGGTTATTTCCCTGGATAACATTCTCTACTCCATCTTAACCAGAGGGAATAGATTCTCTATATCTTCTCAAGAGTAAGGTTTCCACATTCTTGGGTATGAGATGAATCATTTCCCTCTTTCGCATCTCTCCCATGTGAAGATTCCTGTAGACGTATCTCTTTTCTGCTTAATTGCAGACATTTATCTTTAGACCTATATATTCATATATTTACATATGTCTATAATGCATTCTTTAAATACATATGTCTGTCAGCCATGTGTGCATATTGCTATGCCCCCTAGATCTCGGGCCATGACCAATTATGTATATATATATATACCCTTACATATCTCTCTCTCTCTCGTCTATATATATCTATAATTATATATATATATATATCTATATATATATATATATATATATATATATCAATATAATATATAATATATATATATATATTATATGTGTGGTGGTATCCTGTCGAGATACTCCCTTTAGGTAGATATGTATTCCTATACTTATCCCTCCTGTCTGTGCTCATAGACTGTGTTTTCCTTCCTATCTGTTCCAGACAGTGGTTTTCACATGTTTATACCTATTTCAACAGTATGTTTTAGGCTCTAATGCACACAACCACTTCACCGCTGGGTTTCTGACAGCTCTTACCATAACCCTAGGTTCAGGTATCCCTGAAGCTCCCTATCCCTTTCTCTTTTCTCTTCCTACCTCTCGTCCAGTTAGGAGAGACTGGGGGATCTTCATTAGATCTGAGGTTTCCAACCCCTCATACATCTGTCCCTTTCTCTTAGGATTATGGGGTTTTTTCGTTCCTCCATAACCCCTTCTCCCTCAAGGACTAAGCCAGCTTTGTCCACTCGGTCAGGCTTCCTCTTTTGCTCCTAACTATAATTAACTCTGTAGCCAAAAGAGTTTTTCAGCTTTTTCCATAAAGCTTTCCCACTAAAGACCTACCGTTTTTTTATTTACTCCCCATTTGAATCCTGGGGTCACCTGTCAGTTTCCAGATTTGACCTTCAACTCACATCTGTGAAGGTCACCTTGGAGATTCCTCCTACACTGGATCCCCAGTAGCTTTTATCCACCGCTCTACGTACTTCCTACTGTACTTGTCCTGCAATCCAGTAGGTGGAGGTCCGATATTGTGATTGTTCATTTCAATATAGTTCATGATAATTGTGTCATATATACAGGACTCCTTGTCTGTAGTCCTATCTTAGGTCAGCTGTCCTCCCTACAGCTCCTCTCTTCTTCAACTCCTACCCTCCCATCCCTCGGGATGCCTGGCATATGAGGTGTTGCAAATGTTTTGTAAACGGTGGCGCTGGGCTCGTGAATGTCCCTACAGTCCTTGGCAAAGGCAAAATACGATTATGAGCCGTGCAAAGGATTGTGGGGCATGTAGTCCATTCATACCAGAATCATCCGTTCACAAAATAATGAGTTGTGTTGCTCGAGTGTAATCAAAGAAAAAATATATTTTATTCATGGGGTTAATTCTCCCACACACTCGAATTTACTTGGTAACACACAAGGACACTTGCTTTCAGTATTGTACTTAGGAAAAACAAATCAATGATATAAGCCACTGAGCTTCTTTAAGCAATCAATCAAACAATAAAGACCTTGATTGTAAAACAGAAAAGGTCTTTCTGAAGGGCTCCTGCTAATACCTTTTTAGCAGTTGCTCCAAAAGCAAAAACAAAACCCAAAAGTAACCAAAAACTGTTCTTTTTTCAAGTAAGATATTCTGTCTTCTCTAGTTTCACACACAAACAGTTAGTTTTTCCTTTTCAGAGCTCACGTGCAACGTTGCATGGCTTAAATCTTACCAATATTAGGCCAGCTGCAAACCCCTTTGCTGGTTGCACTTTCTCTAACGTTGCTCAAATCCTAACCCTAAAGCTTTCTTGTAAACTTTTCTGGGTAGATAAAAGAACAAGTTATATTTCCTTTTGATGGTTGTTGTATTTGTGAAAGTATTTTATACCTCACCAGCAGCTTATTCGCAGAGAGCAATCCATGTATTCATTCTGAATCATTTAAAAATATCTCCCTTCTTGCTTCAACTATCAGTAGAATCAATATCCATGGTCTGGCTCAGAGGAATTCCTTAATGGAGTCACTCTCGAGGACGATTACTTGTTTCCCTGCTGTCTTCCAAGTGAAGAGCTAGGGGCAAAGATTCAGTGTTCATACCTGAGCTTCCTTTGTTGTTAGTTTCTCTCCACCGCCCGATATCCTGGCCAGTAAGTAATCCAGCTTTTATGTCCCAGCCTTCCAATCAAGATCCCTGGACACTGTGGTTCTCATCTTCACATAACCTTCTTGCCCTGGTCTTTAAGGGGCCCCTTCCAACATGGCAATCCGTCTACCTTCAACAGGTGGACGTCTGGGAATTCCTGGCTCTGTTACCACCCCGCACTCTCCTCTGGCTTCCCTCTAGTCCAATGGAGTATGCTTGCCTCTGGAATGACTCCCAACACACGTACTGCTATGGGGCCCTCCTTCTTTAGACCTCCCAGATGTTTTCCTCTTCTCCTTCCACGTTGATGCTGCTGCTTCCTCTCTCTGGTCCTTGAGCTCTGAGTGCCTGCCTCCACTCCATCTGATTCTGTGTATAATCTGTTTTTCTTTTTCTTTTTAACTTGTTTTTTATAGAAGGATACTCCCACCCTAGCACAGCTCAGCTGTGCTGAAATCAAGGCCCTGCCCTTGTGCGATGAGTGGGATTGGGGATACCCTCATAGCTCTCCTGATTGAACACACATTTCCCCACTTCAAGTCTTCTAGTGGCTGTTTTGCAACCTGGTGCATTCCTGGGACTGGTAGTCCTTTTATGAAAACTTCTGGTTTTAAATTATTTCTACCAGCAAAGACAGTTTGCTTGTTCAGAGCCAATTCACCTCTATTATAGCTCCTTCCTGAACTAATGATAAGCTTCCTCTATCACAATGTTTCCAATCACCAGCATGCTAGGTCTTCCAGGCATCTAGCTTGGGAGTCCCCATATTGTTGGAAGACTCATTCCTGCTTGTTCCTGGATATAGCACAGTTTACTTACCTGTAACAGGTGATCTCTGGGAACAGTATCTGAATAAGTCTTCACAACCCACCCACCTCCCCTAGGAGTTGTATCTCTCTATCTCTTTCCTTTCCTCTTTCTCTCTCTTCTTTGTCTCAGCTTACACTCAGGCGAGGAGAGACAGTTGGAAAGGCGGGAAGGCCAGAGCACGCAGGCGCGAGGGATGCTCCCAAAAGCTTTCTGGATTGGACGCTGGGGAGCGTTCCCGCGCAGGCTTCCGTCGGTACCGATGTACCCGATATCTGAAGATTATTCCTGCTGTTCCCATGAGATCACCTGTTACAGGTAAGTAACTTGTGTCTTTCCTGGTATGGTGGTTTCCAAATGTACACTCCTGCATCTGTCGTGTAACCATAGTTTGAGTTGTTTCTTCCCTAAGTGCTGTTGTCGCCCATTCAATTTCATCTGGTCATTTGGATGCCCAATCTTTTCACAATTTATCAAGATCCTTTTGCAATTTTTCACAGTCCTCGTTGGTTTTTAATAACTTTGAATAATTTTGTGTGCATCTGCAAATTTTGGATCACCTCACTCGTTATATTCCATTTCCAGGTCATTATGAATATGTTAAAAAGCAGTGGGCCCAGCACAGATCTTATGGGGCACTCCACTATTTACCTTTTTTCCATTTAGAAAACTGGCCATTTTAGCCCTACGTCATTGTTTTCTGGTCTTCTAACCAAAGTTCCTAATCATAATGTACACTGCCTCCTATCCCTTGACTTTTTAATTTTGCCAAGAGTCTCTCACATGTAGGAACCCTTTTTCAAAGCTTTCATGCAAATCCAGAGATACATTTTATCAACCAGCAGTTCACCCATTATATCTATCTGTTTGTTCACATCTTCAAAAAAATTGTAAGAGACTGAGATAAGACTTTCCTTTGCTAAATCCATGTTTGACTTTCTGCCATTAAGCCAGGACTATTTACATGTTTAGTAATTTTGTTCTTTATAACTGTTTTCTTCCATGTTGCCTGGTACAGTCATCAATCCTGGTAACAGTCATCAGCTCACTGGTCTGTAGTTTTCCCGGATCATCCCTGGAATCCTTTCTGAAAATTAGTGTTACATTGGCACTGCTCCAATCCTCATGTGCTACATGCTTATGAATGATTTTGATGATAGCTCACATGATTTCTAAAGAAGCCAGGGTTTGCAATCTGATATTTCAGTTCTTTCAGCAGCCTTGAGACGTATGCCATCTGTTCCAGGTGGATTTGCTGCTCTTTAATGTGATCAAATAACCTGTATTAACATCGATCTTTGATTTATCAAGCTTTGTTTCAGTTCCTCTGATAAATCACCTTTGAATATCATGTGCATGGTTAGTAAATAACCCTTTCTCTCATAGTTCTTCTGTCCTGCTGGGATTTAATTTTAATTTGTTAGCTCTAATTCAACCAATGGCTGTTTGTAGATATTGATGTAAAATTTCTACAAATGTTTTAGGCTCTGCACCAAGTGGATAAAACTTTTGAATGCCATCTGCATATAGGTGTTAACATAGTCCAAAGCTTCCAAGTGTATTAACAAAAGGCTGTAAAGATTTCTCAAATGTATAGAGGGGAGTAAGGAATCCTATGAGGTTGCACTTATGAGCAGGTGTAGCTTGAAAGACAAGTCTGCCCAGCTTGCTCTCTGCATTCCTCCTTTCAAAAGTGAAAAAAAAAATCCCAAAACATTACAGAACCACACCTCTGATCCCTATGCTAGATAAATGTTTTAATAAAATGAAATTAGCAGCTTAGTAAAAGCTACTGAGATGTCTAATCAAGTTAACGAAAAAGTCATATCCCTGTATATACCTTGACACACGTAGTCTGCTAATGCTAGTAATACAGTTTTGATGCTTCAACCATGTCTGATTGCTTACTGGAATGGATCCAACTAATTTGGTATCCAGTAAAGCTTGCAGTTGCTTGAAACCCAGGAAATGCTAAATTACAAGTAGGCCTATAGTTGCCCACATTATTACCTTCAAATTAGGGTTTTTTAGAATTACCCAAAACTATTTGGTGCCATATATTTGGTAGTGCCTTTCTGTTTGAGTTTGTTTTTGTGGTCTTTTATGATTTGGTATACTATTTGCTTATTGCTTAGAGTGCAATCTCCTTTCTGGATTTCCAGAGAAAGCAGATGATCAAGAATACATGGTAATTTTATAAGGGTCACCTAAAGTTACATGCACATTTACATATGCAGAGCACTGTATTTTAGTCATTTAGTTGCATAATGTAGTCTGTTGCTATTCTGTAAGTACATGCATCAGACTACTGATGTGTACTTTATTGCGGTCATGAACAGGTGCTGAATCTAGGCAGAGTACAGAAGGAGCATACATTTATGTTTAGTTTAACACACATTTTTGACCACTTATGCCCCTCTTTTATAAAGTAAAGTGCACATGTTCCTTACTTTATAAAACATGATTGAAATATGCATGGGAAATGGGATGAATCTAGGCAACCCTTATAACATTGCCCTTTGTGTAAATAAAGCACTTTTAACCCATGCAAATGTCTGAAAATAACCCTCTATAATAATGTAATTCAAAGGTCAGGCACCTCCATCGGTAATGCATATAACGGAAATGTAAATCATTAATATACATTTTGATTCCTCCATGCAGCACAGTAAAGAACATAACTGCCATACTGGGTCAGACCAAAGGTCCATCAAGCCCAGTGTCCTGTTACTAACAGTGGCCATTCCAAATCATAAGTACCTACCCAAAAGTGACCAGTTCCATGCTACTTATCCCCAGGGATAAACAGTGTTTTTTCTCTAGGCCTACCTTAACAGTTTATGGACTTTATCTCCAGGAATTTGTCCAAACTTTTTAAAAATCCATCTACACTACCTGCTTTTACCATATCCTCCAGCAATGAGCTCCAAAGCTTAATTTATTGAGAGAAAACATATTCTTGTTTATTTATTTTAAATATAGCACTGTGTAACTTCATTGTATGTCCCCTAATCTTGTACTTTTTAATAGAATAAACAAAAATTGTGCTTACCCTTTATACTCCACGCAGGATTTTACAGACCTATCATATCTCCCCTCAGCTGTCTCTTCTCCATGCTGAAGAGCCTTGATCTCTTAGTGTTTCCTCATAGGAGAGTCATTTCATTGTCTTTATCGTTTTGGTCACCCTTCTCTGTACCTTTTCTATTGTCGGTATATCATTTTTGAGATGCAGAGACCAGAATAGAACACGATACTCAAGGCACGGATGTACCATGTATCAATATAGAGATGTTATTTTATCATTTGTTTTGTTTTCTATTCCTTTTTTAATGATTTTGAATATTCTGTTAGCTTTTTTCACCACAGTCCCACACTGATAAGATTTCTAGGTGGTGACTCCTAATGTGGAGCTAGCAATCTCCAGGAACAAGCAGGAATGAGTCTTCACATATGGGTATCGTCGGTACCGACGGAGCCTGCGTGGGAACACTCCCCAGCGTCCAGAAAGAAAGCTTTTGGGAGCATCCCACAGCGCCTGCGCGCTGCCTTCCCGCCTCTCTCAACCGCCTCTCTCCAGTTCTTCTTTTCCGTGGAGCCAGCAGGTCGTGTTCCTGTCACCACTGAAGAAGTTCTTTATTTTCTTTTATTTCTTTGGTCGCGCGTCTGCCTTCTTCGACATCGGACCGGTACCGCTGGTCTTTTCTTCTTTCTTCTTTAAAAAAAAAACCAAAAAAAAAACCTACCGTTTCCCACTTCTGTGCATTTTTTCCTTTTGGGCCTTAGGCCTAGAAAAATTTTCCTCATGGAAAAGCCCTCTTCCGGGTTTAAAAAGTGCACGAAGTGCAGCGGTACTCTTTCTATCACAGACACCCATGACTGGTGTCTAAAATGTTTGGGTCCTGACCACTCCATCACCGATTGTGAGTCCTGTTCCATGATGTCTAAAAGAGGTCGACAGAATCGAGCAGCCAAGCTCAGTACCCTGTTTCCCTCTGATGCAACTTCAGTGGCATCGACATCTTCCAGGGCTGCTTCTTCCTCCCATGGATCTCAGGTAACCAAACATAAGTCCAGCCGGTCCTCGAAGGGTAGATCTCCCTCTAAGTATCGAGATGCCTCCAGGCTTGCTCTCGAGGATCCCGCACCGGCAAAATTACCCCGGCGGGAAGCTCCGGCTTCCAAAGCTTCATCTATGGGGTTACAGGTTGACATCGATGGCTCGGCCTCGACCGATCACCTGTTGCCATGTTCTGGGGTACCAGTGGTTTCCACTGGTACCGACATCCAGACATTGGTTGCGTCGATGGATCAGAATATTCTGACCATGCAGCGTGCCATTACGGCATTCATACAAGCTGCGACGCCTCCGGTACCGCAACAAACTCCGTTGTCGGTTCCGGCACCGGCACCGATATCGGTTCCAGTGCCGGTACTGATTGCATCGACATCGGCTTCGGTGTCGACTGCAGCGGTACCCTATTCTGTGATGCCCATCGGTACTGAATCGGTACTGATCACTCCCGATGTCGATACCACTCGGTACGTGTATCGGGCTCTGCAGGAGCATCCAGACAGGCGATACTTCGATTCCTCCGAAGACTCTGATGAATCAGAGGCTTCTGTCGAAGCATCGGTAATCCTTCCTCAGGAGCCCTCTTCTCCAAAAAGAAGAATGTCTCCTCCAGAAGACTTGTCTTTTCAAGACTTCATTAGGGAAGTGGCCAGGGGCTTCTCCATTTCAGTGGCCCCTGAATCAGAGCCTAGAGCCAAAAAATTGGATATTTTACAATATCCTAAGGCTCCTAAAGAGGCAGCTACTTTACCAATTCATGAGATCCTTTATGATCACATGTTGGGCATATGGGAGACACCTCTCACTATCTCCCCTCATTCTCGTAGGTTGGACACCATGTACTGTGTTCCTCCTTGTCCTGGCTTTCATAAGACTCAGCTTCCTCACCACTCTATTGTGGTGGAGTCTGCTATGAAGAAGATAAAGAGTGCAAAAAGGCACTCATCTAATCCTCCAGGAAGAGAATGCAGAACCTTGGATGCTTTTGGCCGGAGAATTTTGCTTTGTTGCCAGAATCAACTCCTATAGTCTCTATATGGGGATGTTTCTAAAGGAAGTTACAGATCATCTGCAAACTTTATCTCCTTTTATCTCAGAAGATAAAAGGGAAGACTTTCTCACCTGGCTTAAACATGCCCAGGATGTTTCCAAATTTTCCAACCGTGCAGCCTTTGACTCTTTTGAGTGTGCCAGCAGAGCCTCTGCTATTGCCATAGGTGCATGCAGAGTTGCTTGGTTACAAGCTTCTGATTTGGAACCCTGGGTCCAGGATGGATTAGGAAATCTTCCTTGTACAGGTGAAAACCTTTTTGGCAAGGATTGGCAAGCAAAGGCCACTCAGATGGATGCTGAGAATTCTGCCTTAGATAGACTTTCAAAGTCTACTTCTGCTCCTGTTAGAAAAAGGTTATTCAAAAAGGCTTTCTTTCCCAAAAAGGGGAAATATTATCCTGTTTATGGTCAGCAGGCATCTTCTGCAGGTCGTTTTGCTGCAAAGCGTCAGCAACAACCTAAACAAGCCAAGCCTAAGGCTGCAAGGACTGCTACGGCCCAACAGCCTCAGCCTCCTCAGGGCCTTTGACTTACATCTAGAGAACTTAGCCTTTCTGGCTCTAGAAGAACCAGAGCCTCTCACCATTCCAGGAAGGTTAGCCCACTTTTCTCCCAGATGGAAACAAGTCATGTCAGAGCAATGGACCCTCTCCATCATAAGGGAGGGGTACAAGCTTCATTTCTTCAACCTTCCTCCTCACACCATGGTGAGACAGTTCAATTCTCCAACATATCTTCTCGACCTTCTGGGTCAGGAGATTGCTACCCTTCTTGCCCAAAGGGCAATAGAAGAAGTACCCCTTCTTCAACAGGGCTCAGGGTTCTACTCCCCCTATTTTCTTATCCCAAAGAAAACAGGGGGCTACAGACCCATATTAGATCTCAGAGAATTGAACAAGTTTCTATGCAAGGAGAAATTCAAGATGATTTCTCTCGGTGCTCTCCTTCCATACCTTTAGAGTCAGGATTGGCTTTGTTCTCTAGATCTCAAGGATGCGTACACCCATGTCCTCATCCATCCAACACACAGAAGGTTCCTTCGGTTCCTTTATCAAGGAAAGCACTACCAATACAGAGTGCTTCCTTTCGGTCTGGCCTCTGCTCCAAGAGTGTTCACAAAATGCATGGCAGTAGTAGCTGCATTTCTACGCACTCTAGGAATATTTGTATTCCCATATTTGGACGACTGGCTCATCCGAGCTCCTTCCCAGTCAGAGGCCCAGACTTCCCTAGCCTGCACAAGGCGTGTTCTTCAGTATCTGGGACCTGTAATAAACATCCCAAAATCCCATCTCACCCCTACTCAGTCACTAGAGTTCATAGGGGCCTTGCTGGATACCACAACTGCAAGGGCCTATCTTCCCCAGGCCCATTGCCTACGCTTGGTGCAGTTAGCCTCACAAATTCAGTTAAAGTCCCATTTAACTGCTCGAGAAATGTTACAACTGTTAGGCCACATGGCATCCGCCGTGCATGTGGTTCCTTACGCTTGCCTTCACATGAGGGCAGCTCAGTGGACTCTGTCCACCCAATGGACCCAGGCATCAGGGTGCCTGTCAGACAAAATAGCAACCTCCAGTCGCCTCTTCTGGTCTCTCCAGTGGTGGAGGTCCACTCAAAATCTGTTGCTGGGGTCCCCCTTTCAACAATCGTTACCCCAAGCAACCCTTACAACAGATGCTTCTCCAAAGGGTTGGGGAGCTCATCTACAAGATCTCTCCACCCAGGGCATCTGGTCTCCACAAGAGACATCTCTACATATCAACCTCTTGTAGCTCAGAGCAATTCTTCTAGCTCTCAGAGTCTTCCACAGCCTGCTCAGCTACAAGACAGTCCTCATCCACACGGACAACCAAGTAGCCATGTTCTACGTGAACAAGCAGGGCGGGACTGGCTCTCTGTCGCTTTGCAACGAAGCTTTGAGATTGTGGGCCTTCACCAGAGAGCATCAAATTCATCTCGTGGCAGTGTATCTTCCAGGGGTTTAAAACTCTTGGGCTCAGTCGAGTTCTGCTTCCACACGAATGGTCCCTCCATGGGGACCAGATAGCCAGGATCTTCTGAATTTGGGGAACCCCGGACATAGACCTGTTTGCAAGTCCGTGGAATGCCGAACTTCCCCGGTTCTGTTCCAGGATTCCGTGTCAGGGAGTTCAGGCCAGGGATGCCTTCCTCCTTCATTGGGGGCAAGACTTCCTCTATGCCTTTCCACCCATTCCCCTAATTCCCAAGACACTGTTCAAACTTCACAGAGACAAGGGGTCTATGATCCTCATAGCAGCACATTGACCACCCCAGGTGTGGTACCCTCTACTTCTGCATCTCTCTCAAGCTCCCTCCCTGGACTTGGGATCTGCTCCAGACCTCCTGTCCTAGGAGGAGGGATTGTTGTGGCACCCAAATCCCCAGTCTCTTCATCTCAGAGCCAGGTTGCTGAAGGCCTAGACCTTCAAGATTTGCATCTTTCTCAGCAGGTGAAGGATATCCTTCATGCTTCCAGAAAGCCTTCCACTAGACGTTCCTATGCTTTTAAATGGAAAAGGTTTACCATTTGGTGTGCACAGATGGGTCTTAACCCCCTTGCAATACCTCTGAATTCTTTACTAGAATATTTGCTGCATTTATCCCAGGCCTTAAAACAAATTCAGTAAGAGTCCATTTGAGTGCTATTGCAGCATCCCTTAAGCCTCTCAATGGACAACCTATTTCCTCTCATCCTCTTATTGCAAGATTCATGAGAGGCCTTCTTTTAACTAAACCTCCCATTAGACCACCTCCAGTGGCATGGGACTTGAATTTGGTTCTTGGCCAGCTTATGAAGCCACCCTTTGAACCCTTAGCCACTACCTCCTTGAAATTTCTTTCCTGGAAGGTTACTTTTCTCATTGCAGTCACCTCAGCTCGCCGCATCAGTGAGCTGCAAGCCTTGGTGGCTAATCCTCCTTATACAAGGTTCCATCATGACAAGGTAGTCCTCAGGACTAATCCACACTTTATGCCTAAAGTGGTCTCACCTTTTCATCTGAACCAGGAGGTGTATTTTCCTGTCTTTTTTCCAGGACCTCATGCATCAAGTGCAGAGAGGAATCTCCATACCCTGGATTGTAAGAGAGCGCTCGCTTTTTACTTACAAAGGACACAGCAACATAGAAAGTCCTCTCAACTCTTTGTTGCTTTTGATCCCTCTCATTTGGGACTTTCCAGTCTCTAAGAGAACTCTGTCCAATTGGATTGCTCAGTGTATTTCTTTCGCCTACCAGAGTAAGAACCTTTCTCTGGAGGGCCATGTCACAGCTCACAATGTGAGGGCCATGGCAGCCTCTATGGCTCATCTGAACTCTGTGTCCATCGATCAAATCTGTCGAGCGGCCACCTGGGCCTCGGTTCATACCTTCACAGCCCATTACTGCTTGGACAAGGACTCCCGCCGGGATGCCTTGTTTGGTCAGGCTGTTCTCAAACACCTGTTCCATACCTAATCAGCTCCTACTTCCCATCCCTGGTTGGATGCCCGAGATCCATGGGGGCAGGTAGAGCCCTTCTCAGGGACTCACAGCCTTGGAGATCTCCCTGGCATCTCTAGCTGGGGAGTCCCCATATGTGAAGACTCATTCCTGCTTGTTCCTGGAGATAGCACAGTTACTTACCTGTAACAGGTGATCTCTGGGAACAGCAGGAATAATCTTCACAACCCACCCACCTCCCCTAGGAGTTGTATCTCTCTATCTATCTTGCCTTTCCTCTCTCTCTCTCTCTTTGTCTCAGCTTAAAACTCGAACTGGAGAGAGGCGGTTAGGAAAGGCGGGAAGGCAGCGCGCAGGCGCTGTGGGATGCTCCCAAAAGCTTTCTTTCTGGACGCTGGGGAGCGTTCCTGCGCAGGCTCCGTCGGTACCGACGATACCCATATGTGAAGACTTATTCCTGCTGTTCCCAGAGATCACCTGTTACAGGTAAGTAACTGTGCTTTGTGCATCTATAGTTTGGGTTATTTTTTTCTATGTGCATCACTTAAACTTGTTTACAACTTCATCTGCTATTTGGAAGCCCAATCTCCCAGTCTAGCAAGGTCCTCCTGCAATTTCTCATAATCCACATGTGATTTAATAACTTTGAATAACTTGATGTCATCTGCGAATTTAATCAAATCCATTGTTGTTTCCAGTTCCAGATAATTTATGAATAGGTTAAAAGCCCCAATACAGATGCTTGGGGTACTCCGCTATTCATCATCTTCTTTGAGAAAAGTGACTTTAACCCTATTCTGTTTTCTATCTCTGAACCAGTTTCCAATCCATAATAGGACATTGCCTCCTATGCCAAGACTTTTTAATTTCCTCAGGAGTCTCTGATATGGGACTTTGTCAAATGCTTTTTGGAAGTCTAAATACACTGTATCAATTGGTTCACTTTTATCCACATGTGTATTTGTGCCTTCAAAGAAATAGAGCAGATTTGTGATGCAAGACTTCTCCTGGCTAAATCCATGTTGACTTTTTACCATTAAACCATGCCTGTCTATGTGTTCAGTAATTCTGTTCTTAATAATGATTTCCCTCGTTTTGCTCTGCACTGATTTTAGGTTCACCATTCTATAGTTTCCTGGATCACTCCTAGAGCACTTTTTAAAAATTCCTGTTACATTGGCCATCCTCAAATCTTCTGTCACTATAGACAATTTTAATGGAAGGTGAAACATTAATAGTAGCAGCTCTGTAATTTCACCTTTGAGTTCTTTCAGCACTCTTTGTATATACTATCTAGTCCAGGTAACTTGCTGCTCTTTCGTTTAATTCTCATATTACATCTTCCCAATTTACCCTTTCTGGCATGGGTAGCATCCTCATATCTTTATCAGTAAAGACCGAAGCAAAGAAATAATTTAGTGTCTCAGCTATGGCCTTGTCTTCCTTTTACCTCTTGATTATCTAATGTCCTAGCTGACTTCTTTGCCAGCTTCTTGCTTCATATATACCTGAAAAAGTTTTTATTATGGGGTTTTGTCTCTATGGCAAGCTTCTTTTCAAATTCTCTCTTTTGCCTTTCTTATCGATTCTTTGCATTTAACTTAGCAATGCTTATAACGTTTCCTATTTTCTTCATTTGGTTCCTTTTTCTATTTTTTAAAAGATTTCTTTTCTCTCTAATAGCATTTTTCGTCTCACCTTTAAACTATGTTGGCTGTCATTTTGGCCTTCCTTCAGCTTTTTTTTTCATTGCTTTTGGTCCTTTATCAATGGTGGTATTATAAAGCTCTTGCCAACATTTAACCTTTCTTGCTTATTACACATCTATTGCTAGGGAGCCAACATAAAGCTAGAAAACGTCATACAGTATAACAGTTTTAATTTGTTCTGCATGAGCAGTACCACATGATCTTTCTTGCAGTTTTTTTGGCTTCCATTGCAAAGACTGTAATAGAAGATGTTTAAATGGATTCTTGTTTACCGAAGTCATTACAGTCGATTTGTGGCTTCTAAGTTCTTTTTCAAGCAACTAAGAAATATATTAAGTTCAGGTTTCTGAAGTAATTGCAGGATAGAGTCTGAGTTAATGTATCAGTATTTAAATAAGAAGCCCAACTTTAAGTAAAATATTGCAGAATACATATGGCTAGATATATTGTTTTCTAAATCGTATCTGTTCTTTGATGACATTTAAGCTCTACCATTGGAGAGTCATTCTAAAAGGCATGCTAATAGTGAAGTGGTCCATTTCACCAATAAAGCAGTTTAAAAGCATTTACATGGTATGACCCTTAAAGTCTGAGTACATATTTCTCTACTTGCCATTTCTGTTCAAATTAAAGATTTCCTTAATTCTAAGTTTATGATTCTTCTTCTATCTAGTTAAAACCTGGCCAAGCAAGTTAAAACATGTGTTAATATGTTTGTCTGAACGGATTTAGACAATTACTCCTGCATACCCATCTTTATCTTTATCTTTTTATTATGTTGCTTGATTGACCACCCAAGCAAAGCGTCAGGCCTTACAATTAATAAATAAAGGCTGCAAAAAAAGAAAAAAAAAAGAAAGGAACGCCAAATGTATGACAGGAGAGACAAGAGGACAGAACACACAGAAAGCGAAGGATAGACAAAGAAACAGCAGCGGTTAGGTGGGGGAAGTGGTTGGTAAATCAAATGCCTGACAAAAGAGGTGAGCTTTTAACAGGGACTTGAACCTTGGTTATGAGTACTCTGCTATGGAGGAGGGGGGTAAATTTCTACAGTTGCTATCAGCTTTTTGATTAGGATGACAGCTGCAGGATTTTTTTTCTTGAAATTATCTTAATTCAACAAAAATTTGTTTTGTTGCATATATTCTCTTTTATAGATAAACTATCTTAACACTGTGTGACACACACAAAAAAATCAATTAGCCATCTGGGTGATTAATGTGGCAAACCTTCAATGCCCATTTTATTTCAACTAAGTAAACTGTTAGTTCTTTCAGCAGCAACCCTTTGTAATTAGAAGGTTGAATACTGTGAGGCCATTTTACTAAAGTACATTCTCCAGGACCAAGCAGGAAGTCAGTCCTCACTTATGGGTGACGTCGGCGCCGACGGAGCCCTCGCGGAGCAATTTTCCCCAGCTTTCAAAGAAAGCCTTTGGGAATTGCAGCGCGCATGCGCGGTCCTCTTCCCGCCCGAGGGTGCCATCTTAGCCAGTCTTCTTTTTTCCGCGGAGCCCTACAGACGTCCCCGTCTTGTCCCCGCGAAAAAGTCGATATTTCTTCATTATTTTATTCTTTTTTCCTTCGGTTCGACGCCGGTCTTTTTCCCGCCCGGACTCGCGACACCGGTCACGAGTCCTCTTACTTTTTTCGGTTTTTCTGACTTTGTCAGCTTTCGTTTTCGATTTTTCCCTGGCAGCCCGGTCCTTTGACCTCGCAGGGGCCCTTTTTCCCCCGATGGCTGCCAGTGGGTTTAAGCGGTGTGGTCAGTGTGACCGAAATATGTCACTAACTGACACACACGACTTTTGCCTCCGCTGCCTGGGCCCGGATCATGAGGAACTGATCTGTGGGCCCTGCGGCAAAATGTCCTCAAAAGCGTTGAGAAGTCGGCGGCATCAGCGTGATAGAATCTTCGCTGACCCCAGCCGTACCCGGACCTCGTCGGAGGCCTCCGCGTCCAAAGGCTCCAGCTCGGACCGTCGCCGGAGTTCCTCCGACCGGGGTTCTCCCTCCGGGGACCATCGTCGGACGGTGAAACCCGCGAGGGCGGTGTCGGTGGACGCTCCTGGTTCCGCGAGGGCCAGGTCGCATAGCCCCGATAGCCGCCCCGGGTCCTTGGAGAAGGAACACCTCACGAAGCGACCTCGCCTGGAGTCGGAGATGCCTGCTCGGGTAAGTCCTGTGGTCATTCTGGACTCGCCTCCGGGACAGCCGACGTCGGGCCCGACGCCGTTGGGGCCCGAGTCGGGGGCTGCTGGGTCACCTGAGCTCGGACTCAGGTTGACGGCCTTGGAGAGCAGACTGTCTGCCTTCATGGACCAGCAGCGGGCACTGCTCGCTGGCCTCGCTGGCGCCGCTGCCCCGACCGCCGGGACGTCGACGTCCAAGTCGACCCCGGAGACCGAGCCGATCCTCGAGTCGATGAGAACTCGAGTCGATCCACGGTCGAGGTCACCCTCGGCCTCCCGTTCGGGACCGAGGTCGCCGACGCCGACTCCCTCGGCGTCGGGGCGGCAGGCGCCGCGCCCTGCCCGGGCCGACCCCACCGAGTCCTCGTCGGAGTCGGTCTGGGAGTCTGAAGAGGAAGAGTCGCCTGATTCTTTCCGGACTCGGTGTGTCCCCTCGGACTCACCGGAGTCCGAGCCTCGGAAGCAGTCCCCCCCGGAGGATGCCCGGTTCTCGGACTTCGTTAGGGATATGGCTAAGGCTTTGGCCTTCCCTGCGGATCCCGAGGAGGAGCCTCGAGCCGAAGAGCTCGACGCCCTCCAGTATGACTCTCCCGCGAGAGAACACTTTACTGTACCGGTTCCTCCTATGCTGGAACGACTACTCTTCCGCATGTGGGAGAGTCCGGCCTCCTCGCCGGTCCTGAGCAAGCGGGTCGATTCTATCTATCGAGTCCGCAAGAGCCCTGGCTTCCAAAAGGCACAGCTACCACACCATTCCATGGTAGTGGAATCGGCCATGCATCGTCTTAAGAGCCAGAAGATGCACTCCTCGGTGCCCCCTGGCAGGGAGGCCCGTAACCTGGATGGCCTTGGTAAGAAGTGTTTCCAGGGCTCTATGCTCGCATGTCGTGTCCAGACTTACCAGCTATACATGGGCATGTATCTCCGGGATCTGGCTAAAGAGCTAGCCGGATTCTCCGCTGGTTTGTCCGAGGAACCCTTGCGGAGGTTCCTGGCCTTGTCCACTGGCATTCGGGAATGCTCAAAGTTCATGTCCCGGGCAGCCTATGATGGCTTTGAAGCATCGGCTCGAGTGGCCGCAGCCGGCATCGGTGCCCGCCGACAGGCTTGGCTTCAGTCGTCAGACCTTGAGCCCTGGGTGCAGGACAAGTTGGTCGATGTCCCCTGCCGAGGCGAAAACCTCTTTGGCAAGCCCATGGCGGAAAAGGCTGCGCAAATTGAGACTGAGACTCTCACCAGGACCAGGCTTTCTAGGAAGACCTCCGCCCCTTCCCAGAAAAAGAAGGGCTCGGGGAAAAAGTCCTTTTACCCGAGGAAGGCGGCTGCCTACAAACAATACCCCCATTATCAGGCCCCTGCAGCTCCCCAACAGGGCCAGCAGGCCAAGGGACGGGGTAACGGGTCCCGTAGGCAGCAAGCCCCCAAGCCTGCACCACCAGCCCCTGCTCAGCAGGGTGGGGGTTTTGACTCACAAAGCATAGCCTCTCCCCCCCCGCTGGTTCCTCCCAGCACCGGAGGCCGGCTGGTTCACTTCGCCCACAGGTGGTCCAGCATCACCGCAGATGCCTGGGTGCTTCAAGTCGTGCGAGAAGGCTATCTTCTCCACTTCCACCAGGTCCCTCCCTCCTATTTTCCGGGAGAACCTCCACGACCCCCTCTGCACAGGGAATTACTCCTTCAGGAGTTAGCAGGTCTTCTGCAGGAACAGGTGGTGGAACCGGTGCCACACCACCTGAGAGGTCAAGGCTTTTATTCCAGGTATTTTCTAATACCAAAGAGAACAGGGGGCCTCAGACCCATCCTGGACTTGCGCAACCTCAACAAGTTCCTTGTGCGGGAGAAGTTCAAAATGCTTACCCTTGGAATCCTTCTGCCCTACCTCCAGCAGGGAGATTGGCTATGCTCCTTGGATCTAAAGGATGCCTACACGCACATCCTCATCCACCCAAGCCACCGCCAATACCTAAGGTTTGTGGTGGCAGGAAATCATTACCAGTACAGAGTACTGCCCTTTGGCCTGTCCTCCGCGCCGCGAGTCTTCACAAAATGTCTCGCGGTGGTGGCGGCCCATCTCCGGCTTCACGGCCTCTATGTCTTTCCGTACCTCGACGACTGGCTCATCAGAGCAGCGTCCGCTCGGGAGGTCACCAACGCCACGCGCCGCACGGTGACTCTTCTGCAGCACTTGGGCTTTGTTATAAACTTCGCAAAGTCCACTTTGCTCCCCTCACAGGATCTCGAGTTCATCGGCGCAAGGCTGCACACTCCTCAGGCGCGAGCGTACCTACCGCTCGACAGGGCTCAACGGCTCATGGACCTAGCCGACCGCTTTCGCAGCCAGCCCCTGGTTTCCGCCAGGCGCTTCCTGAGACTACTCGGCCATATGGCTTCCACCGTCCATGTGACCCCCAATGCCCGCCTGAATATGCGGCCTGCTCAATGGTGTCTCCGCCAGCAGTGGCGACAAGCCACAGGCGGCCTAGCAGACCTAGTGCGCGTCTCCGAGCCGCTGATCTCGTCTCTCCGGTGGTGGCTTCGGCAGCCGAACCTGATATTCGGTATGCCTTTCCAGTCGCCTCAGCCGACCCGGGTGCTGACCACGGATGCATCCTTCCTGGGCTGGGGAGCACATTGCCAAGGGGCACGTACTCAGGGCCTCTGGACCACGTGGGAGTCTGCTCAGCAGATCAACTTCCTGGAGCTCAGGGCGATCCGCCTGGCTCTCAAGGCCTTCTCCCACCTGACTTCCCACCAGTCCGTCCTTGTCCAGACGGACAATCAAGTTGCCATGTTCTACGTGAACAAGCAGGGGGGCACGGGCTCCTTCCTCCTCTGCCGGGAGGCACAGAAGCTCTGCTCTTGGGCCATCAGTCACGGCATTCCCCTCAAGGCAGTTTATCTCCCGGGCCAAGAAAATTGCCTGGCGGACAAACTCAGCAGGATCCTCCAGCCGCACGAGTGGCGTCTGGATCCCTTGGTAGTTCAGAAGCTCTTCCTGAAGTGGGGCCTCCCCACGGTGGATCTCTTTGCCAGTCCTCACAACCGGCAGCTTCCTCGCTTCTGCTCTCGTCGGCCACACCCCCTTCGGGTTGCGGCGGACGCTTTTCTGATTTCATGGTCGGGGAGCCTTCTGTACGCTTTCCCTCCCATCCCGCTAGTCTCTCGGACTCTCTTCAAGGTTCTCCGAGACAAAGCCTTCATGATCCTGGTGGCCCCTCGCTGGCCCAGACAGCCGTGGTTTCCGCTCCTGCTGCAATTAGCGGTGGAGGATCCATTCCCTCTGGGGGTACAACCGGATCTCCTCACTCAGGATCAGGGGTCTCTACTACACCCCAACCTCAGGTCTCTCAACCTCATGGCCTGGCTGCTGAGAGGGTAGTCCTTGCTCCCCTTCTCCTGCCAGCAGAGGTGGAGGAGGTCGTCTTGGCTTCCCGACGGCCTTCTACCCGCAAATGCTACGCCCTTAAATGGCGTCGCTTTGCCGTCTGGTGTACCCAACAATCTCAGGATCCCTTCTCCTGCCCGGTGTCGGTGATCTTGCAGTACTTGCTACACCTCTCTAATCTGGGACTTAAGTCCAACTCCGTCAAAGTTCACCTCAGTGCTCTTTCGGCACATCATGTACCGGTGGACGGTAGACCTCTCTCCAGCGACCCTCTCGTAGCGAGGTTTCTCCGAGGTCTCCTTCTACTTAAACCACCTCTGCGCCCGCCAGCGCCTGACTGGGACCTGAATGTGGTTTTGCAGCGGATCACCTGTCCGCCTTTTGAACCTATGGCTACCTGTTCTCTCCGTTTTCTGTCTTGGAAAACACTGTTCTTGATAGCCCTCACTTCCGCTAGACGCGTAAGTGAATTGCAGGCCCTCGTGTCTGATCCCCCTTACACTCGGTTCTACAAAAATAGGGTAGTCCTACGGACTCACCCAAAGTTTCTTCCAAAGGTGGTCTCCCCTTTTCACATCAATCAGGAGGTGGTACTTCCAACCTTCTTTCCCAGACCACACTCCAGCCGAGCTGAAACGGTCCTCCATACCCTGGACTGTAGAAGGGCTTTGAACTTCTACCTTGACCGTACGCAGGAGCACCGTAAAGCTGCTCAGCTTTTTGTGTCTTTTGATCCCAATAAATTGGGGCTCCCGGTCTCCAAGCGTACTCTGTCCATCTGGGTTGCGGACTGTATCTCTTGGGCTTATGGGGCAGCCGGACTCTCCTTAGAAAGTCGAGTCACGGCTCATTGCGTTCGGGCAAAGGCTACGTCAGTGGCTTACCTCCGCTCTGTTCCGCTGGCAGACATCTGCCGGGCCGCTACTTGGTCTTCGAGCCAGACTTTTGCGGTCCATTACTGTCTCGAGAGGGAGTCCCGCAGGGACAGTGCTTTCGGACAGGCAGTCCTCCGTAGTCTCTTTGAGGTCTGAGCAACTCCTACCCTCCATCCCGGATGTGGGCTACCGGTGGGTGATAATTCAGCAAAGATTCTTTCCTTCTGTGCTGCTGAGCTAGAGGGAGCTCATTTTTGTGCTTAGGGTCTCCGGTAGCCTTGAGCTTGGGAGTCCCATAAGTGAGGACTGACTTCCTGCTTGGTCCTGGAGAAAGCGTAGTTACTCACCTGTAACAGGTGTTCTCCAGGAGCAGCAGGAATCAGTCCTCACTACCCTCCCTCCTCCCCTTGGAGTTGCAATCGTCTGCTTATGTTTTTGCAAATATTTTTATGCTGTCTTTTTTAGCTATGTCATCTGACTGGCTAAGATGGCACCCTCGGGCGGGAAGAGGACCGCGCATGCGCGCTGCAATTCCCAAAGGCTTTCTTTGAAAGCTGGGGAAAATTGCTCCGCGAGGGCTCCGTCGGCGCCGACGTCACCCATAAGTGAGGACTGATTCCTGCTGCTCCTGGAGAACACCTGTTACAGGTGAGTAACTACGCTATACGGTATTGTACTTACCGCAGGTTATATGACAGAAACACTGTGCTGTAATTGCAAAGCCTATGTATACCCAGCATCCTTCCTGCGCTGCCTGCCAAGACTGGGAATGAAGACCTGGGCATGATTATATTCCCCCCACCTCTCTGCAGTCACTGCCTGAGTAAGGTGACACCCCTCATAAGTATGCTGACCTTCCCTCTCCCCACACTCTGGTTAATGAACCCGCCATTCTACATGGCCTCCATAGATGGAATGCTTTCCAGCCATGGAGGTCCTGAAGGAGGGCCAGAATGGTGGTGGGGGGATGTTTGATCACAGTTGAGGGTATCCCTAATCAAGAGGCTGCCATATTTGTAGGGTTTTTCCATACTCAAAGAGTGATCATGGGAGGGGGGAGAGCACGATCTGGATGATTGCGGGGAAGGGGGAGCTGTCAACTCTTTGGCAGCTTGCATTGGCTGTGGCTGTGCTAACTCTAAAGTGGAGGTAATTGCAACCATGCTGTTGGCAATCATGACAGCTAGCACATGGTTATGTCATGCACACTAGCTGTCAACAGCTGCTGCACCCTCTTTTGGCCCCAAAACTTCCTGATCTCACCCCGATTCTTCAAGTGTAGACAGCACAATGTTTACCCTGTGCCATGTGTGTTTGGTTCTTGGTAGCAATTACCGCAGATATTGATCGCATGCTGAACACTGCAGTATACGCTTACTACGCTTTAGTAAATGGGATCCCCTAAGTTCCACCACATATTGAGACTCATCAAGTTACCCTTCCATGTACAAAGGGCCGATATTCAAAATTTCATGTATTTAAATACCACGGAGGTCATCTGCCGAATTTAAATATTCTCCGGATATTTAGCACCAGTATACTGGTGCTGAGTATCTGGATAGACTGCCCAAGGACAGCCACTATCAGATAGCACTTAGGATAACTTATATGCTATCCTAAATTATGCATATAGGTTATCTGCATAAGTGTGGAATTTATCCAGGTAACGGCTTAATATCACTGCCATCCAGAAATTTGCCAGCACCGCCCCTGCCTCTGATTAGTGCCAAGGCAGTCTGTGGACATATTCAGTGACA
Organism: Ichthyophis bannanicus; assembly: GCA_033557465.1. NCBI lineage: Eukaryota > Metazoa > Chordata > Amphibia > Gymnophiona > Ichthyophiidae > Ichthyophis > Ichthyophis bannanicus. The sequence goes on from CM066031.1 coordinate 1,099,848,977, forward strand.
CAGTGCCCTTATACAGTTAACTTTCATGGTTATCCAATAAGGGATTTTGAATATTGGCTCCTATTTTATAGCCAAAAGAAGCAGGAAGGTTAAAAAAAGCTTTGTTTTTAGACAGTGGTCTTTGAGTTCCTATAGATTTCCTTATGATAACTTGTAATCCTTTTTTTTGTCCAGGTTTCTTTATTTACGAACATATTTGCAAACAAATCAACAATGCCAGCCATGTATACACACATGGAAACCAACTTTTATAAATTCTCAAAGACAGATTGGTTTTAAACAAAGTCCTTAACCTGCTTACTTTTATTGGCTGCTGCCACCTCTAGTATGTATGCCCTGTAAACTGTATTCTACCAATAGTTCAAATTAAGCAAAGATAAATTTTTCCAATTTTCCAGTATAGTCTTCATACTGGAGCCAGTAGCAACTTAAAGGTCAGTCCTCTTCAGGAACCCTACAGTGTTTGTTTATTGGAATAGTTGATATACTGCACCTTATTAATCCAGGGCGATTTACAATAAATAACAAACACAATGGCCGTAGGCCTTAGAAAAGGAAAGGAACTCCATTAAATAACAGGAAAGAGAAAATAGAAAGCAGAGCAGAAAGAAAAGAAACAAGATGCTTATAAGAGCCTGGGGGTCGGATTAGGTAATGGTGGACTGTAAGTCAAAAGCAGTTCCAAAAAGATGGGTCTTCAGAAGGGTTTTGAACTTACTGAAAATGGGTTCCTGCTGTATTGTGGAGGGAAGAGAGTTCCATAGTGAGGGTCCCAAAAAGGAGAATGCAGAGTGCCGGGTGGATTGGAGGTGTGCACGTGAGGGAGATGGGAGCACCAGACGGTTAATATGAATGGAACAAAGACTGTGGGAGGGAGTATGGAATTGCAATAAGTCAACCAGATAATGTCAAATACCAGTATGTATAACACGATGAGTTATTGTTAAAATTTTGAATTGAAAACGATAGGCTATGGGAAGCCAGTGTAATTGAATGAGAATTGGTGTAATATGATCACGGCGGGAGGAATGGGCTATAATCCAAGCGGCTGTATTCTGAATGAATTGCAAGCGATGAAGTTGAGTTTTAGTAATACCAGAGAAGGCCAAGTTACAGAAATCTATACGTGACATAACTAAAGACAAGAGCAGTGTAGTCAAGGCCTGTGGGGAAAGAAAGGGACGGATAGCGTGTATCTGTTGGAGATGATAAAAGGAGGCATGAGAAAGGAGTGAGATGTGATCTTGAAAGTTAAGTGCCAAGTCAAGAGTCAGGCCAGGATAACAAATAGAGGAGACTGAGGGGATAGCAGAACTGGCAAGAATTGGGGCAGCTGTGGGACATGGGGTACCAAAAGTGAGCCAGATCGTGAGAGTCTTAGATAGATTAAGATGCAGATAATTGGAGGTCAACCAGGAGGAGACGTGTTGCAAGCAGTCATTGAGTATGGAGAGATTTGGGTTATGTGAGGTAGTATGGTAGAGCAAAATAATGTCATCCGCATAATAATATGCGGATAACCCAAATTATTGTATAAGAAGTGCTAAAAAGATGTTAAAAAGAAGGGGAGCCAGAACAGAACTTTGAGGAACACCACAGTGCAGAGGGACGCGATCAGAGGAGGTTGAGTTGAAGTGTACTGCAAAGGAGCATGAGGAGAGATAGGAATGAAACCACTGATAGACTACCCAATGAATCCCAAAGTCCCAAAGACGTGCAAGTAGATGGAATGATCAACAAGGTTGAATGCAGCAGAGAGATCAAGGGACACTGCCAAAGTGATATCACCACGATCGTGAGCTGTTTGAGTGCTATGGAAACAGAATGACTACAGAATCAGAGATTTAAGTCTCCAAATTAAGTTTTCTTTATCGTGTCTCACACTTGCCCTAAAAGGCTGAGAGCATGGGGCCCTGGAAACAGCATTATGGCTAAGTTAACCAGTTTCACCGGCACAAGACCATATTGTTGCATTTAGCTAGGGTCTAAAAAGAGCGATGAGCCATGAAGTAAAGGAATAGAATCACGCTAGCTAACTCAGTGGTTTGAAATGACTGCTTCCAACATCAAGACCAATCAACGTTTTCCATAGCCATGATGAAAATCATTCTCCCATAATTTCTGCAAGTCTTTTACCTTTACTTGCTCACTCATTTTATAGTATTTATTAAAATTAGAAGTCACCCAGTCTGAATTCAATATTTGTTCACAGAGAGAAATGATAGTTGGGAGGGGATATAAATTGTTAATTGGGTATCTTTGCATTCTGATCACAGTATATGAGCTGAACCCACCTATATATTTGAAGGGGTAGGAGATCATTCTCACTGACATAAGCAAGGGTACTTAGATGATTGTCCTCAAGTAGGGACTCAAGGTCTCAAATTCCTTGTTCTTGCCACAGGATCTGATTCACTGGGCCCTTACCAATTTTTAATATTAGATTATGCCATAATGACAACCCCACCAATTTATTTCATGGAATACTCAGCCTATTATCTAATCTGATTATCACTTTGAGTCACAGCAGTGCACTGATTCTGTTTCCATACCTAAGGGAGCCTCATGCCTAATAGTCTACTCCATGGCAAAGAAAGGGCTATAGCCTTCTCCATTGTCAACCACATAGATATGATAAAATGCTTTGGATTAATCAACCATCTACTACCCTTTTGAAGTAGGAATGTTTGCTGATAGAGTGCAAAGTCTGTCAGGTTAACTGATGCCTGTTGTTTGATTTCAGTTTAACCAAGGAAATGCAGGGGCATTTAACCTTCCAGAAAATCTTTACGAGTATACATTCAATTTTAGCAAAAAAACAAAACAAAACAAAAAAGAACTGGAAAGCAAAATGGGAGCATGTCTAACACATAGATTATCATGAAGGCAATTGCCATGTTAATCGTATCTAGCTGGCTACACCATGATAAAACCAATGGGGAGCATCACAGTATCTGCCTCAATTGGCCTAAGATCTTTTCATTATTACACCACATGGTAGCATCTGGATCATTACTAAAATATACTTAAGATATATCAAGGACTTTTTAAATTCTATAGAAAGAGATTGGAAGTACTTCAGTTTTGCCCCAGTTAGTGTTATAACCAGAACAGTGGCCGAAAGCCGCAATACATTGTAACAGTGCTGGAAGAGAAATCTTTGGATTAGACAAAAATAATAGAAATTCATCCGCATACACTGCCAACATGTACTCTCATTCTGCCATGAATGTTGCCTGAATGTAGAGACTCAAGCCAAATTAAATAAAAAGGGAGACCACCTTTGTTTAGTGCCACAGTGAAGAGGAAACTGAGAAGAGAGGATATTGTTCAACATCATATGGGTCTGAGACTTAATATACAGAATTCTATTAATCCCTACATTAGACTGAGGAAATCCCAAATGAGTAAGCACAGAGAAAAGACCCCACTCTACTCTAACAAGTGCCTTTTTGTCATCTAACCCTTGTGCTATTGACAAAATTTGACACAATAATTTGGTATTATTTCATCCATACTTCACTTAAATAAATCCTTATTGATCCTTACGTATGAGATTATCAATCAGTTTTTTACATTTGAATCGTTGGGTTCTTTGCAATAATCTTATATAGTCTTGGTTTAGAAGGGAGTCAGGATGGTAATTCTAAAGCAACTATCTATTCCTGTTGGGTTTACTTAGCATTACCATCAACACATCTGAAAAGTTGTGACCCACTCCCATATCCCGATCCCATGACTGGTACAGAGCATGCAACCTTGGGACAAGATAATCCATCAAGATTTATAAAATTCTGATGGTAGCTCTTCCTGGCCGGGGGAGTTAAACATTCGCATTACCTTTATGGCAGACAGGATTTCCTTAATTTGAATAGGCCTTGCAAGCAGATCTGGCCTGCCCACCAGACGGACCATGCGGTTGCCTAGGGTGGCAGACCCTGGTGAGAGGAATGGCATGATTTTTTCAAAGTGGCTGCTTTGTGCTGCCACCAGTACCCGCAGCAGGCCATGCACTTCAGCACCTGTGGCATGAAAACTATGGCCTGCCACTCTTGCTCCCCCTTAATGCAGCTTCTGTTGGAGGGGGGCAGGAGCGGCTGGCGATGAGGGTATGTGCGGGTGCCGAAGCAGCAGCACAAAGCCACTGCTTTCAAATTGGAGGAGGGTTGTGTTGCCAGTGCCACTGCCCCCCTGCTCAAGATGGTTTGGGTGTGGGGGCTCCTCCTTGGGGTGGCCAAAATCCCTTGGGCCAACCCTGCTTGCAGAGACTGCTGCCTCTCCATCAGACAACTTGGGGAGCTCTAGGGATTTTAGAAAATCCCCTATACCTTCATCACCCCATTGCATCTCAGACCCATATAAGCAGAATAATACTTAACAAATTGCTCTAAAATTTTTCCATCAGTCTCAGGGAGTCCTTTCCCCCATCTTTTACTACATGAACACTATTACTAGTCCAGTATCCTTTCAAATGCTGCACCAATAGGTGCTTTGTCTTATTATTACCAGCATAAAAAGTTATCTCCAGGAACAAGCAGGAATAAGTCCTCACATATGGGTAAGTCGGAACCGACGGAGCCCGCGCGGGAAAGCTCCCCAGCTTTTCAGATGAAAAGCTTTTGGGGCTTCCCACAGCGCATGCGCGCTGCCTTCCCGCCTTCCTTACCAGCTCTCTTCAGTTCTCTTTTTCCGCGGAGCCAGCAGGTCGTGTTCCTGTCACCGCTGAAGAAATTGTTATTTTAATTTGTTTCTTTTGACCGCGTACCTGCCTTCCCCATACCAAAACCGGTACTGCCGGTCTCTCTTTCTTTCTTTAAAAAAAAAAAATCTTTTTTTATTTTCTCAGCACAGCTTGGTAACTTTTGTTAGGCCTTCAGGCCTACACAACTTCTCCTCATGGAGAAACCAGCTCCTGGTTTTAAAAAGTGTACCAAGTGCAATGCTGTTATTTCTCTCACAGACACCCATGAATGGTGTCTTAAATGTTTAGGACCTGACCACTCCATACCTACCGGACTGCCCATTCTGCTCCCAGATGTCTAAACGTTGGTATGCAGAACCGGGCCAACAAGTTCCATGTGCTGTTTGCTTCAGATAATCCAGCATCACAGTCATCCAGGTCTTCCTCTCCGGATGGATCTCAGGTAACCAAACTTTCTGTGGGCAAATCCTCTAAAAGCAAATCTCTTTCAAAAGATCGAGAGGCTCTCAATCTTGAGTTCGAGGATTCTGCCCAGACCAAAAAACCCCGGCGGGAGGCTCCGGCCTCCAAAGCATCACCTATGGGGTTACAGGTTGACATCGATGGCACGGCCTTGACTGATCACCTGTTAGACTGCTCTGGGGTACCGGTCGATACCGGTACCGACATCCAGGCAGCAGTGGCGTCCATGGGCAATACTGTCCAGACCATGCAGCAGGCCGTTTTGGCTTTCATTAAGGCTGCGACGCCCTCGGTACCGATTCCATCGGTACCGACCCCGGTTCCGGTATCCACACCGGAACCGAGACCAGCGACTTCCAAGCGTCGATCGGTTTCCGCTTGCTGGATTCAGGCTTTTGCCCGATACCAATCCCATGCCCGATACGCCCGATGTCGATATCGATCGGTACGCGTATCGTGCATTGCAAGCACAGAGAGAATACTCCGATTCTTCTGATGAGTTCAATTCCTCTGATGACTCTGCTGAGTTTGATCTTCCTGAGGAGCCCTCTTCTCTAAAGAGGAGGATGTCTCCTCCAGAGGATTTATCCTTTCAGGATTTCATTGTTGATGTAGCTAAAGCACTTTCTATTGCTACATCTGCTGAAAAGGAACCCAGATCAAAAAAATTGGATATTTTAGGATACTCTAAACCTCCTAAAGAGGCAGTTACTCTGCCTATCCATGAAATCCTTCAAGAACACTTGATGGATTTGTGGGAGACTCCTCTAACCCTGTCTCCTCATTCCCGTAGGTTGGACACCATGTACCGGGTCCCTCCTTCTCCTGGGTTTCAAAAGACTCAGCTGCCTCACCACTCCATTGTGGTGAAGTCTGCTATGAAGAAGATAAAGAGTCCTAAAAGGCATTCCTCTACCCCTCCAGGGCGAGAATGTAAGACCCTCGACTCTTTTGGTAGAAAGATCTTTCAGGCTAGTATGCTTATAGCCAGGATCAATTCTTACAGCCTTTATATGGGCATGTTTCTCAGAGAACTTGCCCTAAAGGTACGGCATTTAGCCCCCTTTATCCCTGAGGATAAAAAGGAGGACTTCACTACTCTGGTGACACAACTTTCATAGGTCTCCAAGTTTTCCAACAGGGCAGCCTTTGATTCCTTTGAGGTTGCTGGCAGGGCTTCGGGAATCGCTATTGCAGCCCGACGTCTTGCTTGGCTCCAGGCTTCTGACCTAGAACCCTGGGTCATGGATGGCTTAAGGAATCTGCCCTGTACAGGAGAGAACTTATTTGGTGAGGACTGGCAAATTAAAGCTGCTCAAATGGACGCAGAAAATGCCACTCTAGATAGACTTTCTAAGTCTACTTCTACTCCTGCCAAAAAGAAACCTTTTAAAAGGCCGTACTACAAGAAGGCCAGATTTTCCACAAATACTGGCCAACAATCTTCTCAGCCTCGCTTTGCTGCTAAACGTCAGCAATCTAAGCAAGTAAAGTCAAAGTCTGCAGTGTCTGCTACACCCCAGCAGGCTCAACCCCCTCAGGGGTTTTGACTTGCCCCTAGAGAACTTACCATTTCTGGCTCTGGAACAACCAGAGCCTCTCACCATACCGGGAAGGTTAGCTCACTTTGCTCCCAGATGGGAGCAAATAACATCAGAGCAATGGACCCTCTCTATCATCAGAGAGGGCTACAAACTTCATTTCTCCAGCCTTCCTCCCCATACCATGGTGAGGCAATTCAGTTCTCCCCCATCTCTTCTGACCCTGTTGGGTCAGGAAGTCTCCTCTCTCCTTGCCCAAGGGGCAATAGAGGAGGTTCCTCTTCCTCAACAGGGATTAGGGTTCTACTCCCCTTATTTTCTCATAACAAAGAAGACAGGGGGCTTCAGACCTATCCTAGATCTGAGAGAATTGAACAAGTTTCTATTCAAGGAGAAATTCAAAATGCTCTCTCTGGGCATTCTCCTTCCATACCTTCAGAGTCAGGATTGGCTTTGTTCTCTAGATCTCAAGGATGCGTACACTCATATACTCATCCATCCATCCCACAGAAAATATCTTCGATTTCTGTTCCAGGGAAAACATTTCCAATACAAAGTACTTCCCTTCGGTCTCGCCTCTGCTCCAAGAGTATTCACAAAATGCATGGCAGTCGTAGCCGCATTTCTAAGAGGCATGGGAATCTTCGTGTTCCCATATCTGGACGACTGGCTCATCCGAGCTCCATCTCAGTCAGAAGTCCAGATTTCCTTGGACCGCACAAGGCGTATTCTTCAATATCTGGGACTTGTGGTAAACATTCCCAAGTCCCAACTCATCCCTACTCAGTCCCTGGAATTCATAGGGGCTTATCTGGATTCCACCACTGCAAGGGCCTACCTTCCTCTGGTCCGAGGCCAACGGCTAATAAGCTTGGCCTCCCAGGCTCAGTCCAGAAGTCACTTGTCAGCCAGAGAAATGCTGCAACTTCTGGGCCACATGGCCTCCACGGTTCATGTGGTGCCCTATGCTCGTCTCCATATGAGAGCAGCTCAATGGACATTGGCCACCCAGTGGTCTCAAGCATCGGGACTGCTGTCAGACCAGGTACTCACCTCAAAACGTCTGTTTTGGTCTCTCCAGTGGTGGACATCCTCCAAAAATCTGTTGTTGGGGACCCCCTTCCAACCTTCGTTGCCCCAAGCAACCCTCACAACAGATGCCTCCCAAACAGGGTGGGGAGCTCATCTTCAACATCTCTCCACTCAGGGAACCTGGTCTCCCCAAGAGACCACCCTTCATATCAACCTTCTGGAACTGCGAGCAATCTTCCTTGCCCTCACAGTCTTCCATACCCTCCTTGCCAACCTGACTGTCCTAGTTCAGACAGACAATCAGGTGGCCATGTTCTATGTCAACAAGCATGGAGGGACGGGCTCTCTGTCGCTTTGCAACGAAGCTCTCAGATTATGGGCTTTCGCCAGAGAGCATCAAATTCATCTTCTGGCAGTGTATCTTCCAGGAGTTCAAAACTTTCGGGCAGACAGACTCAGTCGAGTTCTGCTTCCACACGAGTGGTCCCTGCATATGGACCAGATACACAGAATCTTCCAGGAATGGGGGACCCCGGACATAGACCTCTTTGCAAGTCCGTGGAATGCCAAACTTCCCCGGTTCTGTTCCAGGACTCCGTGTCAGGGAGCTCAGGCCAACGACGCCTTTCTCCTGCATTGGGGTCAGGAATTCCTGTATGCTTTTCCACCCATTCCTTTGATTCCCAAGACTCTGTTCAAACTTCAGAGGGATCACGGGTCGATGATCCTTATAGCTCCACGCTGGCCACGCCAAGTGTGGTTCCCTCTACTTCTACAGCTCTCCCAGGGCTCCTCCCTGGTCCTGGGAGCTGCGCCAGACCTTCTGTCTCAGGAGAAAGGGACTTTGTGGCACCCAAACCCCAAGTCCCTACATCTCCGAGCTTGGTTACTGAAGGCTTAAGCCTTCATGAGTTTAATCTTTCTCAGCCAGTGAAAGATATCCTTCATGCCTCTAGGAAACCCTCTACCAGGCGTTCCTATGCTTTCAAATGGAAACGTTTTTCCATTTGGTGTGCTCAACAGGGTCTTGACCCTCTGGCACTTCCTTTGAATTCTCTACTCGACTATCTCCTGCATCTTTCCAATGCAGGCCTCAAGACGAATTCAGTACGAGTCCATTTAAGTGCTATTGCAGCATCCTTAAAACCTATAAATGGACAACCTGTCTCCTCTCATCCTCTCGTTGCAAGGTTCATGAGAGGCCTGACCCTAACTAAACCTCCCATCCGACCTCCGCCGGTAGCATGGGATTTGAACCTAGTTCTAGGTCAGCTTATGAAACCACCTTTTGAGCCTTTGGACTCTACCTCCTTGAAATTTCTTTCCTGGAAGGTTCTTTTCCTTATTGCAGTCACTTCGGCTCGCCGCATCAGTGAACTGCAGGCTTTGGTGGCTAATCCACCTTATACCAGATTTCATCATGATAAGGTGGTCCTTAGGACGAATCCCCACTTTATGCCCAAAGTGGTCTCGCCTTTTCATCTTAATCAAGAGGTATATCTACCTGTTTTTTTCCTGGCTCCTCATGCATCCAGTGCAGAGAGGAACCTTCATACTCTTGACTGTAAAAGAGCTCTCGCCTTTTTTTTTTTTTTTTCTCAATATTTTATTTTGAACCATCAAACAGAACATCAAATACAGAGCATAAGACAATCGCTCCCTGGGGTGGGCTCTGATCCCCAAGGTGCAGGATACATAGATGGTTACATAGTTTTTAAGATAATACCCCTATTTCCCCCCCTCCCCCCCCCGCCCTCCCCCCCCCACCACCCATACGCAAAACCCACCCGGACCAACATATATATATCAGAACCGAACCTCTGTAAGTCTCTACATACATCCAGGGCTATCAACAGCCTAATTGCAGGGTTACATTACGTGTCCGAGGACTCAACTTTTGAATATAGGGCTCCCACAGTAACCAGAAAGCAGACCATCGCTTCACATGACCTCGTGCAGCCCGACATTCCAGGAGCATAAGTTGATGGAAGGAGTTCCGCCACTCCCAAAAAGAGGGAGGGTGGCCGTCCCTCCACCCACGTAGAATGGGGCCTTTACCCACCAGACATGCCTTCCGCACCAGCCAACGACTCCATTTCCCCTTTGGAGAGGTGAGACCCAGGAGATCCAAGACGATCAAGGCCGCATCCCAGTATACAGGTTGTCCAAGGAGGTCGGCCATATAGAGGGCAATTCTATGCCAATAGGGGCGTATGCGCCGGCAGCCCCACCACATATGGTACAAGGTCGCCAGGGGCTCCGCACAGCGGGGACAGCTACCATCTGCGGTTAAAGGGCAGCGAAGGGCTCGCCGCGGGGAGAAATGAACTCTAGTTAAACACTTAATTTGAATTTCTCGCCAGCGAGCACCATCCGCCAGGCTCGCCACCCTCCGGAGAGCCACCAAAATAGTACCATGGGGGATCTCTCGACCCAACTCCACCCCCCAGGCTCTTTCCACACACCGCTGTAATCCGGCTGTGGTCGAAACTGCTCCAACCGAAGATGGAAGGTCCGAATAGACGGCCGCTCAGCGTCGCCAAACCCGAAAAACGCTATTATCTGGGCCGAGCGGTCGCCACAGAGTTCCGACCGTGGAAGGGAAGCCACGTAATGGGCCACTTGCATGTATGCAAAGAAGTGTAGCGGCCCCAATTTATATTCGCGAGATAGCATGGGAAAGGGCTTAGGTTTACCCGCCAGGTCCACCACATGGCCCAGCGCCCGCACTCCGCTCTCCCCCCACTGACGAAACGCTGCCGTGTCAGTCCCCGGGGTAAAAATTGGCGTTTCCCCAAATAGGTAGCCAGCTCGACACCTGCCACCGGCGGCCCCAATAGACATTCAATTTCCGCCAGGTTTTATACACCGGGGCCAATAACACGCTGTCCGCTAAATGCGTAGGCCACCTACTCACCTCCAAATGCAAAAGGGCCCGTAGAGAATGGGGTGCCACGTACGCCTCCTCAAACGCTCTAGGGGTATAAAGATCATTATCCCCGAGCCAGTCCCCCAAATGGCGGGCGGGCTTGACAGGCCAGCACATAAGCACCAAGATCTGGAAGCCCCCATCCCCCCCCACGGATCCTCCCCATGAGTCTACGGTACGAGACCCGAGCTCTCGACCCCCGCCATAGAAAGCCCCGAAATTCCGCCTCAAAGCACCTGATGTCCCGACGAAGGATCCACACAGGGAGGGTCTGTAGCCAGTATAAGATCCGCGGCAGGAGGACCAATTTGATCGCCGCAATCCTCCCCATAAGGGATAGGGGGAGGGACTGCCACGCCTGCAGCTGAGTCCTCACCTTGGTCAGCATCCGTCGCAGGTTAGTCCTATATAGGCGACCCGGCTGACAGGACAGTACAATTCCCAAGTATATGAACTGGCGCTCAGCCCATCGGAGGGGAAAGTCGCCCACCCAGCTACCCCGAAGTCGGCCAGAAACATCAAGGGCTTCAGACTTATCCCTATTGATACTAAACCCCGCAATCTGCCCAAAAACGCGGAACTCCTGCAACAGAGGGGGTAGAGAATCCCCGGGAGAAAGCAAGTGCACCAACAGGTCATCGGCAAAGGCCGAAATCTTAAAGACCTGAGGGCCAATACTTACGCCCCGGATCGTCCGCATACCCGCCACTCGGCGTAGAAGAGGGTCCAAAGAAAGAACAAAAAGGAGAGGAGAGAGGGGGCAGCCCTGACGGGTCCCCCTCTGCAAAGAAAAAGGCTCGGAGATGACTCCATTACAGAGTATCGCTGCGGTAGGGTTGGCATATAAACTGTCGACCATGTTACAAAACAACGGCCCCAAACCATACTGAGGGAGGATGAAGCGCAGATATTGCCAGTCCACCCTGTCAAAGGCTTTTTCGGCGTCAAAGCTAATCAAGAGGGAGGACAGGTGTCTATACTGAACCCATTCTAAAGACGCTATGATCTTACGTAAGTTGCGGACCGCGTATCGCCCCTTAACAAAAGCGACCTGGGACTCATGGACCAACTGCCCCAAAAAACACCGCCAGGCGGTCTGCCAAGATCTTGGCCATTAATTTAAGGTCGAAGTTGAGCAAGGAGATCGGACGATACGAGGCTGCAGAAAGAGGGTCTTTGGCCGGTTTGGGGATAAGAACAATATGAGCATGATTAACCCCCCACCGAAAAGAGCCCTGCTGCGCGCGCGCAGATTATGTACCGCAGTCAGCGTTGGGGAAATCTGTTCCTTGAGGATTTTGTAGAATTCGGCACCTAGACCATCGGATCCTGGGGATTTGTAGCAGCTGGCCTTGGAGATGGCCCCGTGCAGCTCGGCCACCGTAATTGGCTGATCCAACTGAGCTCTTTGCTCATTGGAAAGACAGGGCAAGTCTAGTCCCCTCACATAATCCGCCATCTTCGCAGGAGATGTCGCCTCCGCAGTGTAAAGTTTCTGAAAGAAAGAGCGAAAGACCCGCGCTATCGCCGGGCTGTCTCTTTGCAAAATCCCAAGATCATCTCGCAAGGCGGGCACCAATTTAGAGCCCCGGGGTCCACGCAGGCACCGAGCCAATAACTTTCCCGGCTTGTCCCCATAACGGTACAATTGATAGCGATAATACAAGACTGACTTCTTTGCTCTCTGGTGTAACAGTTTGTTTAATTCCATTTGAGAATCCCATAGCTGCTTTTTTAAGCCCGCAGTGGGAGTATGGGCCCAGCGTCGTCGCAAGTTCGTCACCAATCGCTCTAAGACCATAATACGTTCGGCCCTTAATCGTCGTTTTCTAGCAAGAAACCCAATTATGTCCCCCCTCAGTACGACTTTCGCCGTTTCCCAGAGCAATTCGGGGTCATCTTGATGACCCGTATGGTCGGCCTCGAACTCCTGCCACCGCCGCTGTATAAATGCACGAAATTGGGCGTCTCTGTATAATTCCAATGGGAAACGCCATTGAAAGGCCCGTGACGTACTCCCACTCCAGAAGACTTCCATCCAGACAAATGCATGATCAGATATCTCTACAGGCCCTATCTGGGCGTCCCCCACCTTGGCAAACAGCTCAGCGGATAACAACAAATAGTCGATACGTGCACTTGTGCCGTGGGCCCGGGATTGATGTGTGTAATCCCGCTCGCCCGGATGTAGTAATCGCCAGGGGTCCACTAGCCCCAGCCTGGAACAGAAACGTCGCAGTGCCTGCACCGTTGCCCGTCTTTCCCTTTGCTCCCCCACTTTAGAGGTATCGAGATCAATATCCATGACCCCGTTGAAATCTCCCCCCAAAATAACGGGGTGCTCCGGCAGCGTCTCAAGTGTGGAGGCAAGGCGCGCATACAGGGACAAATCAAGTACATTGGGACAATACACGCTACCAAGAACTACTGGCCTCCCCTCAAGGACGCCCTGCACCAGTACATATCGGCCCGTCGGATCAACGAGTTCCTTCACCACCTCCATCCTTACCCGTTTGTGAATCAAAAGCACTACCCCACCCTTCTTACCAGATGCTGGGGCCCCCCAGACCTGTCCCACCCACTCTCGGCAAAGTTTACGGTGTTCGTCGGCAGTCTGGTGGGTTTCCTGAAGCATAGCGATGTCTGCTCCCTGCCTAGCCAAGGCCTGCAAAATTTTTGCCCGTTTAATCGGACTACCCAGGCCACAAACATTCCAAGAGATTATCTTAAGTGGCATACATCATTAAACTGGGCACACAAATGTCTGCTAAGTACCATACAAAATATAGGGAAGACACCCCCCCAGCCCGGGGTCCCCCCCCACAGCCCTTCAAAGACCGTCCTCGGCCCGTCACTACCTCAACTGGTCCCCAAAAATTCAAAGTTCCGACTCCCCCCCTCCCCCTACCCCTCTTCCCCCCTTCCCCCCCTTCCCCCCTTCCCCCCCCTTAGCTTCTACCTCTCCCTCTCCACCCCTCCCCCTCCCTCCCACCACCCCCCTTCGATTCCTTGATTCTACTACCATCCTCCGCTCCTCTTCAGTGAATTCCTAGATGCGTGCGGTACCCCCCACTCCTCCAACGCCCCCATTCCACTACAAACCACCCCTCCCCCCCGGCCCCCCCCCAAAGACACAGCCACCACCCGGACTACTCCCCCCACCATCCCCCATAGAGAGCTCTCGCCTTTTACCTCAACAGGACTCAGCCACATCGAAAGTCTTCCCAACTTTTTGTGGCTTTTGATCCTTCTCATTTGGGACTTCCAGTCTCCAAACGTACACTTTCCAATTGGATTGCTCAGTGTATTTCTTTTGCTTACCAGAGTAAGAACATTTCTCTGGAAGGCCATATCACAGCTCACAATGTGAGAGCCATGGCTACTTCTATGGCTCATCTTCACTCTGTATCCATAGATCAGATCTGTCGAGCAGCCACTTGGGCCTCGGTTCATACCTTCACAGCCCATTACTGTTTGGACAAGGACTCCCGCCGGGATGCCTTGTTTGGTCAGGCTGTCCTCAAACACCTGTTCCATACTTAAGCAACTCCTGCCCACCTTCCCTGAATGGATGCCTGAGATCCATACGAAGATGGTTTACCCTTGGAGGGGGATCTCCCAGGCATCTTAGCTAGGGAGTCCCCATATGTGAGGACTTATTCCTGCTTGTTCCTGGAGATAGCACAGTTACTTACCTGTAACAGGTGATCTCTGGGAACAGCAGGAATTAGTCCTCACAACCCACCCACCTCCCCTAGGAGTTGTATCTTCTATCTATCTACCTTCCTTTCCTCTCTCTATCGTCTCAGCTATAAACTCGAACTGAAGAGAGCTGGTAAGGAAGGCGGGAAGGCAGCGCGCATGTGCTGTGGGAAGCCCCAAAAGCTTTTCATCTGAAAAGCTGGGGAGCTTTCCCGCACAGGCTCCGTCGGTTCCGACTTACCCATATGTGAGGACTAATTCCTGCTGTTCCCAGAGATCACCTGTTACAGGTAAGTAACTGTGCTTTCTGGAGTGCAGGACTAGCTTAGTAGTTAGAGCAACAGCCTAGTATCCAACAGATCAGGGTTTGATTCCCATTGAAACTCCTTGTGACCTTGGGCAAGTCACTTTTACCCTGCAGTACCTTGGAAGAAAAGGCCTGACAATCTACTTCCAGTCATATCTTATCAAGAAAACCCAGGGGCTTAAAAAAAAATTCTCTATATGGAAACACTGTATCGACCTCCAGGTGACTATTCTGCTGATTTACTTACTTTTGAGCCCTTGCAGTTTCATAAGGGCATGATCATATTGAGATGCTAAGCGGTGCTCTAATAGCCGAACCTCAGCCTCTTGAACAGGCACTTCTGCCTTTGCCTGCTACCACTTAAAAGCCATATGACTGATAACTTCCTCTCTTACGAAATCCCTACGTGCTTCTCGTATGATGACATAGGGCATTCCTTCAGTAACATTAGTAAGAAAAATTACTTCTCAGTGAGTTTTCCATCAGCGAGAGATTTAGTCTCCAAACTTCTGAACTTGCCTTGTGGCCATGCCAAGAACAGTGAAACTGCTGCATGATCTGAAGTTAATATGCTATGACTGCTAGAGACAAAATAAAATCTTTTTTTGAATGATTAAGATGATTACCAAAAGGTTTTGATTGTGCTTTATTTGAGCTTAATTTATTCTATCTTAAGTTTGATTTACTCAGTAGATATCGGCTTAAAATAGCCCACCCAAGTGGCTCTACCTTTAGTTTGTTTTAAATTTGGTTTAAATACAGATCCTTAGTTCTATTTCTTTAGCATGCTATTTAATCTCTTCCTAAACATGACACTTAATTTTTCATCGCATTAGGTTCAAATATTTATATGCCTTTCATATTTGAATTGCCTCTCAATATCGGCATGAGGGTTTATCCTGTTACCATGGTACCTTTCTTTTTCAAACCAAAAGCAAGGATACAAAAATGCTAATTCTGTGACTTCTGAGTTTTACAATTCAAGTGAAGCCCTTCTGAGAGGTATGTTTTCCAGAATTTAAAGCATGTGGTGTTTCTCTTTTTCTGCCATTTGGGGGCAATATAAAGGCTGGGCTCAGGCATTAGTAATTAAAGTTTTCGGTCTAAAGTTTTTTGTTTAGAGACGTTTCAGGGCGCGGGCAGGGTCCCGGGGCCCGCCTGTAACCGGGTGCTCGGCCCAGCGCGGGACCCTGCTCGTTCAGGAGGTGGTCGGTGGCGCGCGGCTGCGTCAAGACGCAGCGCGCATCATTTAAATTGATTGGCTCCGCTTGAGGCTTAACGAGCGGAGCCAATCAGGTCGAAGCATGGGGCATGTGCTCCGGGGCTCGTGGCTTGCCCGGAGCACATGTGAGCGGGCGCCCAACAGGCAGCCCACCCGCCCACCCACTTTTGCTGGGTGGGGTGGAAGTTAGTCGGGGTCCGGAGCCTTAGGTGACTTGGGGAGGGGGCGGACAACCCCTGGAAGACTTTTGCTAGTAACATGGCAAAGTCGGATAGGGGTGGCAGAATTTGGCCGTTGGTGGGGACCACGGCTTGAGCGGAGGCGTGGCCGCCTTGCTAGTTGCATGGCTGGCGGTCCATCAATCTGCGGGGTTGGTTGGATCAATATATCTGTTTAATGTTAATGAGTTGTTTCAAATAAAGCTGCGACCAGTTTTCTCCAAGAACTGATGTATGTGTGGTTATTCGATGCTGATAGGAGTGGGGGGAGGTTGAAGAAAGGGCTGGGGGGCAAGAAGAGAAGGGGCGCCGGGTCCAGCTACCCGGTTACTTTATTACAGAATGAGATCTCAGCCATTCGAAGTGTGGCTCCAAGTTGGGATTGTTTTATTTCTGTTCAAAAGTACATGGTGCAATTCATAGTTTAAAAAAAGCCTTATGTAGATGTAAGTTGACATGCTTTCCTTATAAGTTTGTGAGTCTGGTCCCTGATCACTCCCTGTGTTTCAATTTAATAATATCAATTTATATTCTTTCTTTTAGACATAGTGAAAATTGGTTTCCAGACTCATGCACCAAATTCTTAGCGTGACATAATTAGTATTTGTATCATACCATATGTGTTCCTTCTCTCTTACATGGAACAACAAACTTTGGAGCAATAAATGGTTACATGAATTAAATTGGGTAAAACCGGGATAGTTTTTCATTTAGATTGCGACAATTCACTTAGTCTGTTTGATTCTATGCACCTGTTACTAGACATTTTCTGGCTACTTACAGTAGATATGTAGGATGACTTTATTATACATGTTTTGTTTTTATTTATTTATGCGTGCTTACATTTTACCCTAAAGTTTTATTTATTATTTATTTATTTACTTATTTAATATTTCTTCTATACCGTGCTATTAGCATCAGTGCGGTGTACATCAAAACCAAACATATACATTGCAGGCTAACTACAGTGTATTCACATATGAACAGGGATAGGAACTAGGATAATCAGGGTAAGAACATCAACAGTTGTTACATTGTCAAGTATTATCATCTTTGTCATAATTTTACTTTTTATTTATGATTTTGTTTTATTCGCTGATGCACTTTTTTTTTCTCACCATGGTTTTATATTTTATTTATTTATTTAATTGAACTTATATACCACCTTTCAGAAATCAAAGCGGTTTACAGTGAAACTTGAAAATAAAGTGAAATACAGTTAACAATTAACATATTAAAGTATAAATGTAAATAAAAACAGAGAGCATTTGACCTTCCGTCCTTGTTTTCCCCCTCCCTCCCCATCCCATGATGTTGTGTTGTGACTGCTGCTTTGTATTGCTTTCTTTCTTCTTTCCTCTCTCCTTCTTTCCTATTATTTTAATGGCGTTCCTTTTCCTTTTCCCGCAGCCTCATTTTTAAATTGTTTTAAGTTTTATTGTAAACCGCTCAGGTGCCTATGGTGTTGGGCGGTATAACAAGTTTTAATAAACATAAATACAAATAATATAATATATAGAGATCTTAAAATTAATACAAAACTGGGAAAATAAATTAATTAAATTGCTAAAGGTATATTTAAGAAATTGAGTCGTCATAGGGGTATGTTTACTAAAGGGCGCTATTTGCGCTGCTGTCACGTTATCGCATGATAAGGCGCCTTATCGTGCGATAATGGCGCTTTACCGGGTGATAAGGCGCCTTATCGTGCGTTAACGCGCGCAGCAGCGCAAACGAGCGCTGAAGGCGGAGAAAGGCTCCCCAGGGCGGAGAGAGAGGGTCAATGGGTGGAGAGTGGGAGGGGAGAGGCTCCCTGCACACTAACGCTGTGGATTCCTGGGCTGAAAACTAACGCGAGTGAAACCCTCGCGTTAGAGCAGATTTAAAGGGAAGAGAAACCATTTCCATCAACAATGTACAGCAAAGCCAGGGAAACCTACAAAAAGTGATTAGTGTGATACATGTGCACGGAACAAAAGGGCAAATAAACATTGAAAATGACCTGAACAAACTGGAAAAAAAACATAATCAATCTGGGCAATAGTGATATTAATGGGAAACATCAAAAAACACTACCGGGAAAGCTCCAAAAAAAGGATATCAATTTTGGAAGGGGCTATGCTCTGTCCCCATACAAGGTGAATGATCCCTCAGTGAAATAGCGCTGATCAGGGTTTTCCCTTTCTATTAGACAGGTTTCCTATGGCATGCACATGTCCCGCAACAGCAGGGTGGGCATGTCGGAATGGGCAACTGGACAGATGCTGGAAAAGGGGATACAGAGGGCTGCAGGCGGCACATGCTGTGGTGCAGCTGGGCCACAGTGCGGACTAGGGTGATGCCTAGGTGGCCCATAGGAATGCTGAAACAGTAGAGCCGCCAGACAGCAACTGATGAGGGCCCAACATGGGCATGAGTGTGTTTCCCACAGTGTCACAGGGGATAGTACCCAGCAGGTACCCCCAAGGGCACAGAACATTGGCAGGCGGTGCTGGGGGGAAGCGTGGACGTCTATGCAGGCACCCCTACCCCAGAACCCACACCATAGGCAGCCGCCTACCAGCACACTGGATGACCTGAGACTGCGCACCACCAGCACCACTAGCAGAAGGGCATGTCAGCATGGCGACAGAGGGGTACTGGTGGTGGAGGGGGCAGTGGCAGCTGCCCACAGCATTCCATGGCCTAGCCCTGTTTAGGTGGGTGCCATGCACTGCAACAGACAGGCCCTGTCTAGCAAACAGTCATGGTATCCCCAGGGAATGAACTGTCCCTGTGGCAACAGTGTGGTGCAGTACGCACAGCCAGTGTGTTCAGGAGCAGAAGGTCACAGGTACAAGTCCCAGCTGTGCCTCCCACCAACCCAGTCCCTATATTTTACCCAGTACTAAACCGTGGTAATAAAGAGGGAACCTTTATTGCAGATAACATAACATGCCTGAAATGCCTATATTTTACCCTACAGAGCACAGACACCATAGACATGTGCAATACCTAGAGCAGAGTTTCCCAAATGCAGTCCTGGAGGGACAAACTCCATTCAGATGTCATGCTGTCCCTAATAAAGATGCCTGTGCTGCATTTCTATGCGCCGCCCCCATGGTATGCAGATGTATCCATGCATATTCATTAGGGACAGCATGAAAACCTGAACAGTGTTTGGCCCACCAGGACTGGAGTTGGGAACCTCTGCCCTAGAGCAGCAGCCAACAGGGGCAGAAACACCCGCACCCATAGGTGCCATTATCCAAAGCCTCCTGGAGAGGCAGGATGTTGGGCCCTGCGTGCAGCACCATCTCCCAATACTAGCACTTGCATACCATAGTACTGCCACCCTAAACCTGGGAATATGGTACACATATATCAAAAGGTTGCTATGATTGCAGATAGCAATCCCTAGGTTAAGCACAATCTGCTCATTGAGCTGTATCATAGCATCCTCTCTGATGTCTGTGGAGTGTGTTTCAGGTCTGGTGTCTGACAGTGTTTACCACCCTGGGGAGTGACCCCAACAGTATTGTGTACCGTAGCCATGCCTGCACTGTGCCCAGGACTGATGCGGTGGCCAGGGCTGCCAAAAGCCTCTATAGTTGCACAATGCTGGCATAGGTGTGGGAGCGTGTGTCTGTCTACCCAGTGTGTGGTGGCTGCCAACACCTTCCTCAGCCCGCACTGCTTTCACTGTTGCCAATGTCAGCCTGCCAATGTGCATAATGAGGAGCAAGGTACCATGGGTATAGCCCGGACAGGGTGGCCTGGCCAGGATGCATCTGCACAGGGCATAGGGCAATGGCTCTGACATTGTAGTGCCCAGCCACCACCTGCACGGACAGGGTGGCCACAGCATGTCCTGCTGGGAGGTCACTCTCACCCTGACTGAGCAGTGACCACGGCATGGCTAAGTTCCCCCATAGTGCTATATAGTATTTTTCTCATATGATATTTATGGGTTCTCTTTTGGGGCCCAATCACTGACTTTTCTGCTTGGTGTGTATGCTGTGATCCCAGTTCTGGATACACGCATCTCCTCCAGGAACATGCACTATGGACTAGCTAGCAGACTGTCTGCAGCTAGTATGTGTCTGGCTGGAACACCTTGCAGGGTGCAGCGGCTGGAGGCTTTCTGCTGGAGAATGTCAGATAGTGGTGGGGGGCAGCTGAGCATTTCCAGGCCTACTGTCTGTCTGTCTGCTATTGCTTTATGGATGTGTACAGATCTGCATTGACTGCCCTGTAGGGTGTCTTTTCCCCAGCAGGACTGGAGTTGATGGCCCCCTCTACTGCCACCATTGCAGGGAGGTAGAATGTGGATCTGTTGGTGGGAGATCCTGTTTCGCACCCTGAGCCAAAGAGCGCGGGTTGGGTGGTGGTACATAATCTGCCTATGGGTCCAAGCACCCCCCCTTTCACCTATATCATATGACCATGGCACCAACACAGGATATGCACTATTCTGGGTACATCATAGCCCATAAGGGCTAAACATGACTGAGAAATACAGATGGACACAGATGCTTCCTAGATGTGTCTGCAGGAACTACCTATCACACACACACCAGCACTGATGAGGACCTGCAGCATGGCGTATTTCAGCCATGAAAGGTGCTGTGGACCTGGTGCTGGGCGCCCCACCTCACCCTCAGGGTGAGCACAGTATCCGCACAATGTGACGGTCTGTAGCTATTCTGTGCCAGTAACACACACGGTCAGTACCCCCTACCAGGCTGAGGTGCTGTGGAGGTGCACACGGTCAGTTCCCCCTACCAGGCCGAGGTGCTGTGGGGGTGCATACCCCATCTTGTGATCATCTGTAGACTGCTGATTTGCATGTGCAGTGCATCATGGGTACGGGTGGGTTAACCCTATCCTGGTAACCACAGCAGACAGTTTGTGTGGTGACCTACAGTCCTTCTGTAGCCAGCCAGGGGTTTGTTAGTAGCTATAAAGCTGTAGCCCACTGGTTACTTCACTGCCTGTGGAGCCAGAGGTCATGGGTTTGATCCCACAGTGGGGTTATTTGATAGGGCTGTCTGAGGCATTTTCTTTTTAATTTAAATTAGTGCTGCCAGCAAAACCACCCTCACAGTGCTGTAGCCTTAAGGTGCCTCATAAGGCACCCTCTAAAGCGCCTTATAAGGCGCCCTATAGGGAGCATTATAAGGTGCCTTGGCGGACAGTGCACTTTATAATGTGCCCTCTGGAGTGCCTTATAGGGCGCCTTATGCGGCACCTTAGGTTAGGGCACTGTGAGAGTGTGTTTGCTGGCAGCACTAATTTAAATTAAAAAAGAAAATGTCTCAGACAGCACTGATTTAAAGTAAAGGGTAATGCCTAAGACAGCCTTACTCATCAAGCCCACTGGGGGATCAAACTCATGACACCTGTTTCATCAGTCAATGTATTAACCATCGTGCTACACCTCTGTTGCTGTGTTTGTAGGTCAGCGCACCTAATTAAGGCTAACGTGCATTAACGTGCCACGGCTCACACTAAAAGTACCTTATCGCACGATAACCCTAAATGCTACCTTAAGACCGGAATGCCCACTACCTTATATGGCATCCTGCTCACTAACGCCGGCTGCACATTAAGACTGCTTAGTAAACATACCCCATAATGTTCCTTAAATAAAAAAGTTTTTAAAAGCCTTCTAAAAGATTTTGGATCATCTGAGGATCTGATTGCAGGAGGAAGTGAATTCCATAGGGAGGGAGCAAAAAGAGAAAATGCCCTTTTTGATATATTCTGAAAGTTTTTAGATCAGAAGGAGAGACCAACATGAATATGAAATTGTGGGTTGTATTCCACATCACAGGATGGCATTCCTTATGTCTTATCTTAGTGTAATTTTATTTGGTTTCTTAATTTATCTCTGTATATTTTTTGTGTTTTGTATTGCTTTCTCATATAGGCCAAACGCCTGATGAAGGCGGTGCTGAAACATGGCCGTTTTGGGTTGGCACCTAGAGATACTCCCTGCAACAGTATTAATAAATATTGCTTGTTTTACACCTCACTCCAGACTGGTTGTAACTAAGATGCAGTGCAGAAAAAAAGCTAAAGCCTTTGGATGTTAGATTGTGAATCCTCCAAGGCTTCACATGTGTATCAATCAAGGCCATAAGAGCCAAGTGTGTCTTCATTTTGGAGAAATGGCATGACGAGATTCTGCCTAAATAAGGATTCAGAGGCAAATTAAAATCTCTACCCATGATAGTACTAATGGTCAGAGAAGAACCAATAGCCCCTCCCTAATGGATGGAAAACTTTCATGGCCTTTGCGTTTGGAGCATACACATTAAGCTAAGTGGCTGTGACATCTGCTTTCTTCACAGTGATAATTATTTAGCAATGCTTATATACCGCTTTTCACCTACAGGGCCGGCCCCAGAGTTCATTCAAGGTATTGGCGCCCTAGGCAAACCTTAAGCCTTACGCTCCCTCTGGCTGTCAGAATCTATTGTTTAGCTTTGAATCCCATGCTATTTGCCACCCCTCTAGAAGCTGCCACCCTAGTGGTTGGGCTGGCCCTGGCCACCCATCTTCTGGGTTGAGTTACTTGCATGTCTACTCTCTTTTTAAAGATAGTAATCCATCCCATTTTCTTTTATTACTTAGCTAGTTCACAGTAGCATTCTCCCACAAACCTTCCACCAGTTTGTTCACTTCTTGATATCCAACATGATTTTGTTTATTTATAAGACTTACCACCTTTCATAGACTGTATCAAGGCAGTTTACAATGCAATAACTAAAATTCCAATAGGAGGAAACCAGGAAATAAAACAGTTACAATATTTATTAACAGGGGAAACAATACAGTGAAAGAAAGATGCAGGGAACTTCTGAGAGACAAGGAAGAAGGAAAGAGAGCAGTGATTTGGTTTTGGGTCTGACTTCACTACTGGCCAAAGAAACAAAGCGAGAAATGTCCCATTAAATGAAGCAACATAAGGCTAGAGAAAAATAACTGGTATAGGTCAGTCTTAAACAGAATGTAATTTGTCTCAGCACATAGAGAAGATGGTGAGGCATTCTGAAGGGAGGGTCTAAAAAGAGGAAAGCAGATTGTTGGATAGTGACTTAAGGCTAGCTGTGATTTGAGGGCACACCAATCATTTGCTAGATATAGGAACCTAAGGTTTGAGCCTAGTCCTAAAAATCTGTGTCAAGTATCTAACAGTTTTGCTCTGCCCTAATTCTACTCCCATAGCTGCCCATTTTTAGACTTCTAAATTTGATTGCTCATCCTTAAACAATTTTCAGAAGGACCAATGTAGGATCCTAGAAGCATGTTTACCATAAATGCTCTATTTAGCGTGGGGAAAACGCATGGTTAGCACGCATTTTCACTGTAGCAGGGGTGTAATGGCTGTGGTACATTCAGGGCCATAGCAGGGAAGTAATGCCATGCTAGGTATGTGAATCAGATGGTAGCAGTGACTATGTATCAGGTGCACATATGTGCTAAATATGCCCCACACTTGTGTGCTAATACCAATGCATCTCCCCCTAAACAGGTGTATGCCACAGGGGTCACAGCTGTGTGGAGGGTTGAGAGCAACCTGCAGATGTCTGCAGGATGAGAGAGGACAGAGCAGGCTAGAAGCAACATGCCATGGATCCAGAAGGGCCTGAAAACTGATAGGTTGTCTGAGGTTCCAGGGGATAGCTGAAGTAAAAGGGCATGCCAACACAAATAGAATCCAAGCCATTCAATGGCTGAGTGAGGAGCCAGAGCAATTTTATGGCTGGCAGCAGGCTACCACACCTTCTGCCAAGAGATCACAGTACATGACCTCCATCCCCACTAACAGGACATGGAACAAGTAGCCAGTGAAGGATAAAGATAAATGACCAGGGAATATGTGCATCATGCTGCACAGCTTAGAGCTATGGGCCAAAGTACAAGGGGGTGGGGCATGCAAATCAGGGAAGCAGACACATGCATGAATACCATGCTGTGGCTGTTCGGGTGGTAGATGGGCATAAATACTGCATCCACGTGAGCAGAGGGCTCCATAGACTTGCAGGCAGGATGTAAGCAATGCTTGGCATGTTGGATTGGAATATGAACCTCTCTCACCCTGAGTCCGAGGGTGCCTGACAGCTTAGGCTGTCAACAGGTTACCAGGTCTCTGATGGGGGAGGGTTTGGGACCTCTCTTTGTCACTTCCCATATACATCTTGTACAATACCCTTGCTAGTGATAAATGTGTCCCCATTAAAGTGAAGAGGTGCTAGAGCCTGCAGATTTGCTGTCCAACACAGAGAACACACACATGTGGGGGACATATGGCTAGTATACTCTGCCATTCACCCCTTCCACTACACAGGGTCTAGGATGTACAGATGCAACTTCTTAGTCCACCATATAGGACACCCACACCAAAGACAGCTGGTGGTCCAGGGTATGGACATATGCCCTGTGGTCTAACCTCCGCCAGGGGAGAGGGAGGCATTCCACAGAGGGCACCCATATAGCTGGCAACATGTTCGAACGGCATCAAATACCTCAAAACCTTTCCAGTTGAAACCAGGCGTCCCTCAAGGATCCTCCCTCTCGGCGCTACTCTTTAATATCTATATGCAGCCGATATGTGAGATCACCCGTTCATTTGGAGTATCCTCGCTAATCTATGCAGATGACGTGCTGATCTTCACACCAATCAACGTTACTCTGCCTGATTATACAGTACTAACAGAGTGTTTTGATGCAATTACAGACTGGCTTCTCACACAGAATATGAGAATAAACTTCAAAAAAACAGAAGCCCTAATCATCACGAAGAATAAAGAATTTTCACCCCCAACTACTCTAAAAGTACGGGACGCAGAGCTTCCGATCAAACCCACCGTAAAATACCTAGGCGTAACCCTTGATCACCGACTGGACTTCAAAGAACACATAAACCGCACAGTGAAAACCGTCTACTGCAAGATCAGAACCCTCCGAAACCTCAAAAACATGCTCGACCCTGACAACTTCCGCACCATCTTTCAAGCCATAGTCATTCCACACTGACTATGCAAACATAGTTCTACACGGCCTCCCAAAAAGCACACTAAACACACTGCAATTAGCGATGAACACTGCTGCCCGCATCCTCAATGGTGCATCAAGGAATGACCACATAACCCCCATCTTAAAGAAATTACACTGGCTCCCAATATCCTGCAGGACTACATATAAAGCATTACTCATGACATTCAAAGCCATTAATAACTTAGCTCCCCTAGCAATCTCCACACTCATCACACACATCCCTAACACTAGATCTAGAAGATCAGTTGCAGCTAATACTCTAGTCATCCCGACTGACTTTACAAAATGTACTCACTCAACTACTGCAAGAGCATTCGCTTACTTCGCTCCCAAATGTTGGAATGACCTTCCACCCACCATAAGAGAAATTAAAGACCTCAAACAATTTAGAAAAGCCATAAAACACCACCTGTTCCTTTCATACTTCTCTCAATACCTGACCCCAACTTAGCCTAAACCTCATTACAATCCAATGTTGAAATGCTCTATTCACTCCCTGTATAACAAGAAGTTTACCATTGTATATAGTTAAATAATTTATATGTACAAAGTTTTCTCCTATGTTGTATTCTGTTAGACTTCCTGTTACATGTAAACTCACGACAGCCTGTTGCTATCTCTGAGTACTTTATGTTTACTGTAAACCGCGCTGATGATAAAAGTGCGGTATATAAGAGCGTTAAATAAATAAATTAATATATAGAGATCTCTGGTGGCACATCACTGGACACCCTGCATACTCCCATGGATATGTGTGACCCCATTCAACTCCCAAATTTGGCATGTCATTTTCAGAGAACTGATGGCCGACAGGCCCATGGGAGCCCACAACAGCTCCCCATGTCTGTGGAAGGCTACAGGCCAAGGGAGGGGGCACTAATAGGGGAGTTCCAACTAAGCAATCCCACCTTCAGTGGTGTAATTGTAGGCATCTGCTCTTAGCAAGTAGGCCACAGACATCCTCTCCTATGGTCAGGGTAAGGGGCAATCTGTTCCCAGGCACAAATCCCATGTCACTGGCATAGTCCCTCTGGTGCATATAGGAACCTATACATGGACCAATCCAGGGGAGGTGACAATCACATAGCACAATTAAGTACCAGAGTTACAATTTTCCAGAATAGCATCACCTTATTTGCATGCCCTACTTTCAGCTGTGTTCAGCTATCTCCAGTCCTGGCTTTGTGGCCAGTTCTGGATGTTTCAGTGAGCACAGACCCTAGTTCCCAAATCCTCCTAAGCACATCACACAAGTAACCCTCCCACAACTATCCAGTGTATATGCATACTTGAACATCAGACTTTAAAGACTGATGTTATGTATGTATATGTGTATCACTCTCTCAGAAGGTACACTCATGCGCTGCAAACCTCAGTTTTTGTGGCTGGCAGGCTGTATTGTTCTGCTATGATAGCTGCCACACAAGCCCCTTGAATATCAGTTCTGTAGACCAGGGCTCGACAAATCCTATGGTCCAGGTTGTCATAGTGACCAGAAATTTGCATCTGGCACTTGGGATTCCCTTGCCCCCCTCCCCCCCACCCCCGCAATGGATGACCATAACCCCTTATGACTGCCTGTGGGGATCAAATCTCTCGTGGGCAGAACAGGAAGGGAAGGCCACAATCATGGCCTTGATGCAGATTGTCTGCCCATGGGGACCCCATCTCCCGCAGCCAGAAGAGTAGAGAATAATCCCTTTGGTCTGCCCGCAGGAGATCGATCCGCATGGGCAGAAGAGAAGAGGAAGACTGCGATTACAGCCCACAGCAACAAAAAGGTTTGGGGGGAGGAGGGAGTGAAGTTGAGAAAGCAAGGGAAATTTAAAGGTGCAGTGTGCTTTTGAAAAATGAGAATGTGGGGATAAAGGGATGATGGGCAGTAGATGGGAGTGCTAGGGGATTGGTGAAGGGGATAGAGTCTGGAAGGGTAACAGAATAGGGGGCCAGCAGGGGAGGAGTTGGAGGCGGGAGCGAAGAGAGTGTAAGATGTTGCAGTTTGAGGGATGAATGCATGGTGACAGAAGGGCACAATGTGTAGTTGTGGAAAACTGACTCCTCCTCCCCCAAGAACACACTCTGTCACCCCATCCCTATTCCATTCACACACAAAAACAAATAGTAACTATATTTCCTCACAACAGAAAACACAGTCCAGTTCTGCATTACATATGCACCACGCATACACACACTCGCCCGCCTGCCTGCATACACACCCCATCACCATATCACACACGCACGCCTACACCACATCACACACAAACATGCATCTCACCTCCGCCCTGCACATGCAGATATACACTCACATTCACACACAAACCTTAGCATCACACACAGGGCCCCCAGCTCTGCAGCACACACACACACACACATGCACCATAGTCCTGCACCCCACCCATACAAAGGCACCCGCTGCCATATGCCATGCAAAGACAGGTACACCACTGTTGTACCAGACACACATACAGATACTTCCTATTTGAATCATAACTGTTGATCTCCAGGAAACATAGAAATATGATGACAGAAAAAGACACATGGCCTGTCTAGTCTGTCCTTTCATATCAACAACAACAGTCCCCTTTTTTCCTTTAGAGATCCTCTGTGTTTGTCCCATGCTTTTTTGAATTCAGTTACTGTCCTCATCTCTACCACCTCCACTGCGAGACTATTCCACGGATCCACCACTCTTTCCGTAAAGAAATATTTCCGCATATCACTCCTAAATCTATCCCCCTTCACCCTCATCCCATGTCCCCTCATAGCAGAACTTGCTTTCAATTGAAAGAGGCTCTACCCCTGAACATTATGGCCACAGAGGTATTTAAACATCTCAATCATATCACCTCTATCCCGCCTTTCCTCTAAGGTGTACATGTTAAGATCCTTAAGTCTGTCCTCATATGCTTTATAATGAAGACCACTAACCATTTTAGTAGCCACCCTCGGCACCAACTCCATCCTGTTCACATCCTTTTGAAGGTGCAGGCTCCAGAATTGCACCACTATCCTCCAAATGAGGTCGCACCAAAGACTTATACAGAGGCACTATCACCTCTTTTTTAAATTTATTTTTATTTATTTATTTGTGTGTTTTTTTTATACCGCCCCTTCCAGAGATCAGGAGCGGTTTACAGAGAGCATGTCAAAAATTAACATTAACGTTACATGGAACATTAACAGTGTAAAATTAGTTACATAGGAACCTAAAAATATAGGAACCTTTTTTCTGCTAGTCATTCCTCTCCGTATGCACCCAAGCATCCTTCTAGCTTTTGACGTCGCCTTTTCTACCTGTTTAGCTACTTTAATATCATCAGACACAATCATGCCTAGGTCCCGCTCTTCTTTAGTGGACAGAAGTACTTCACCCCCTATACTATATTGCTCCCTTGGATTGCTGCAGCCTAAATGCATGACCTTACATTTTTTAACATTAAATCCCAGCTGCCAAATTCTAGACCATTCTTCAAGCTTAGCTAGATCCCTCCTCATGTTATCTACACCTTCCTGGGTGTCTACTGTATTGCAGATTTTTGTATCATCCGCAAAGTGAAAAACCTTACCCAACAGCCCTTCCGCTATATTGTTGTAGCTGATAAGCATGCAATAAATAATACCCGGAGTCAGGCAAAGATTCAAGCCGGTTTAATGTGCACAGACTCAGATTGCAGTAGCATTCAAAATAGTCTGAGCCCAGAGCTCAGAAAAATGACAGTTTATATACTTTTCTTCTCCAGTCTAATACAGGCAAAACTCCTCATTGGCCACAGTGGCCCACTTACTCTCATCCAATAGATATCTCTGACCGGGCCCAGGACTCGCTCCCCCTGCTTGGGTCACACTAGCCACGGGTCAGCAATTAGACATAACTCTAAACATAATACTTCTGCTAAAGTATACAGTATATTTCGCTATTCTTGCAAGGTCAGTTAGCCACAAAGATAGTGGAAGGCATATCAGAAGCATTCTTAACAAAAGCAAAACAAAGCGAGGCCAAACATAGCAAGGTTAAGACGTATCTCTAGCCTTGGCTCAAAACACTAAACAATCTTCATAATGCTAGACAAAATATTCTTACACTGTTCAGTTTCTCTGCTATATTTTCATCCTAATTACGAGGTCAGTGCACAATCAGCAAAGATACAGTGGCGCGGCATTCTACTGAAAGAGACATCTGACTTACCTAAACAATAAACAGTACCAAGGTTTAATTCTCTTATCTCCAGGAGAGCAGAACATGTTATCAAACCAGAATAGAACGGAATTTCTGTCTAACAGCAAACAGCATTCTGCAATTTTCCAAAATCAGCAATAACATTTTAAAATAGGAAAAAAAGGGCTTCAGGACCTAGCTCTGCTACATACTAGGCCATCGCCTATCACAATATCACTAACAAACATGTTAAAAAGAATCGGACCAAGGACAGATCCCTGGGGCACACCACTAGTAACATCCTTCTCCTCAGAGTGAGCTCCATTTACCTGTACACTTTGTTGCCTCCCACCCAACCAATTTCTAGCCCAAGCAGTAACTTTAGGGTCCATCCCTAGGGTGCTCAGTTTGTTTATAAGTTGCCTGTGAGGAACAGTGTCAAAGGCTTTACTGAAATCTAAATACACCACATCTAGGGCTCTCCCTCGGTCCATCTCCCTGGTCACCCAGTCAAAGAAATCAATCAGATTTGTCTGACAAGACCTGCCTCTTGTGAATCCATGCTGCCTCAGATCCTGTAATCCGCTGGACTCCAGAAACCTCAATATTTTCTCTTTCAGCAGAGTTTCCAATAATATCTCCAGGAACAAGCAGGAATGAGTCTTCACATATGGGTACGTCGGTACCGACGGAGCCTGCACGGGAATGCTCCCCAGCATCCAATCAGAAAGCTTTTGGGATCATCCCTCGCGCCTGTGCACTGCCTTCCCGCCTTTTCCACTGCCTCTCCTCAGTTTTCGTTTTTTCGCAGAGCCGGCAGGACGTCCTCCTGTCACCGCAGAAACTTTTTTCTTCAAATTCTTTATTTCTTGTTTTCTTGTGGTCGCGGCTGTTTTTCCCGCAGCCACCGGTACCGCCGATTGGTTTTTTCTTAAATTCAGGGAAATTTTCCCTCTATTTCTGTCTTGAATTTTTTGGGCCTGCAAGGCCTCTCAATCATGGAGCCTTCTTCTCCTAAGAAGTGCCTTCACTGTGGAAACACAGTTTTCCTTTTAGACTCCAATTCCTGGTGTCTAACCTGTTTGGGTCCTGACCCTTTTTCTCCTGAACAGTCAGGCTGCAAAACTGTGAGAAGACCTTCCCTCTTTCGAGTTTCCCTCGATACCGTTTTCCCTCCCGAAGTACGGGCACCGGGTTTTTCTTCTCTACAGGATCAGGTAACCCACAAATAGTCTGCTAAGACTAGCCAATTCTTGAGTGGTAGGTCTCATGCCAAGCATGATGACTGCTCCGGCCTTGCCCTCAAGACCCCATTGGCATTAAAACCCCGGCGGGAGTCTCCGAGCTCCAAAGCATTTCAGGGGTTTCAGGTTGTTCCTGGGGCTCACCCCTCACAGAACATACCTGAGCCATGCTCGGTGGTGGCATCCGCTTCGAACGGTACCGATACCCCAGCATTGGCACCGGTGTTGAGTGATCCACTCTTCACCAAGGATTGTCATCGGGCGTACTCGGTACCTTCGGGACCGAGCGATACGGCTCAGATTGACTTTCCTGTATCTGAGCCATGCTCGGTGGTGGCATCCGCTTTGAGCGGTACCGATACCCCGGCATCGGCTCCGGTGTTGAGTGATCTACTCTTCACCAGGAATCGTCATCTGGCGTCCTCGGTACCTACGGGACCGAACGATATGACCCAGATTGATTTTCCTGTATCGGCAATATCGCCGATACCATCACCGACGTCGGTACCCTCGAGACATGCATCGATAGACTCGCTTCCTTCGATGCCGAGTCTGGAATCGATATCTAGTCTAGATGACTGGGTACCGACGCGTCTCGGAACCGATGTTTACCGATTCCGAATACACGGTACCGAGGATAATCACCAAGGTGTTTTACTTACCTTGGTACCGCTTGAGCTGCCTCCGATGACTGCTTCGGTGTCAGTTACGCCTTCGATGCCGGCGCAACTACCGGTATCGATATCGATGCCGGTACCCACAGTATCATCGGAACCAGCTCCTTCCATGCTTTTTTCACCTGGATCGCTCCTCTCTATACCTAGTTTGGAGTCGATACCTGGCATGGACGATGCACTACTGACTGTCTCAACTCATAATTGCCAGTTCCAGTGTCCATCTATTACAAATCCTGTTCTACACCGGACAGGTACATCCTCCGGTGCCCAGGCTACCTTTTCAAATTTAGCCTGTCCAGGGATGGTTCCCATTGGAGATCCTTCTTTTCAGAAATTTCTCCTTGACATGGCAACCTTCCTTAATATTCCTATCCCTGCCTATGAGTCTTCTCAGGGTTTTTCTGCAGGAAAGGAAAATATAATGCTTCCTTTACATCATTCTTTGCAGAATCTTCTTCTGTGGGTATGGGAAAAACCTTTAAAGGTTTCTTCATCTCCTACAGCAACTGATCTTCTGTATCAGGTGCCCCCCTCTCCATGATTTTAAAAGCCTCAACTTCCCCATCATTCCATTGTAGTGGAATCAGCAATGAGGAAGGTAAAAAGCAAGAAAAAACATTCTTCTTTCCCGCCAGGGCGTGCATCTAGAACACTAGATGCCTTTGGACGTCGAACCTTCCAAATATCTATGCTGGCAACAAGGAATCTCCAGGAACAAGCAGGAATAAGTCCTCACATATGGGTACGTCGGTACCGACGGAGCCTGCGCGGGAAAGCTCCCCAGCTTCCCAGAATGGAAGCTTTTGGGACCTCCCACTGCACATGCGCACTGCCTTCCCGCCTTCCTGAACAGCTCTCCTCAGTTTCTCTTTTTCCGCGGAGCCAGCAGGTCGTGTCTCCTGTCACGCTGAAGAAATTGTAGTTTTTTGTTTTGTTTCTTTAGACCGCGTACCTGCCTTCCCATACCAATACCGGTATCGCCGGTCTTCCTTTTTCTTTCTTGAAAAATTATTTT
Organism: Ichthyophis bannanicus; assembly: GCA_033557465.1. Taxonomy (NCBI): domain Eukaryota; kingdom Metazoa; phylum Chordata; class Amphibia; order Gymnophiona; family Ichthyophiidae; genus Ichthyophis; species Ichthyophis bannanicus. Next base: position 1,099,881,229 of record CM066031.1, read on the forward strand.
CTTTTCTTTTATTATTTTTCAGCACTTGGTCACTTCAGTTAGGCCTTCAGGCCTACTTGAATTCTCCACATGGAGAAGCCAGCCCCTGGATTTAAGAAGTGTACCAAGTGTACTGCTGTAATATCAGTCACAGACACCCATGAATGGTGTCTTAAATGTTTGGGGCCTGACCACTCCATTCCGGACTGCCCTTCCTGCTCCCAAATGTCTAAGCGTGGGCTGCAGAACCGGGCCAACAAATTCCATGTGCTGTTTGCTTCAGAGAATCCAACATCACAGTCATCCAGGTCATCATCCCCGGATGGATCTCAGGTAACCAAACCTTCTGTGGGCAAGTCCTCAAAGAGCAAATCTCCTTCAAAGCATCGAGAGGCTCTTAGTTTTGAGGACCCTGCCCCAGCCAAACAGCCCCGGCGGGAAGTCCTACCTTCCAAAACGCCAATACAGGGGCTACAGGTTGACATCGATGGCACGGCCTCGACAGATCACCTGTTGGACTGCTCTGGGGTACCGGCCCATACCGGTACCGACATCCAGGCAGCCGTGGCGTCTATGGGCAATACTGTCCAATCCATGCAGCAGGCCGTCATGGCTTTCATTAAAGCTGCAACGCCATCGGTACCGCTTCCAGCGGTTCCGGGCCCGGTTCCGGTATCGTCCGCCATGCCGGAACCCAGGCCTTCCTCTTCTAAACGCAAATCGGTACCATATGGGCTTTCGCTCCATACCGCTTCCATACCCGGTACGCCCGATGTCGATACCGATCGGTATGCGTATCGTGCGTTGGAGGAAACTAGAGAATACACCGATTCCTCTGAGGATTTTGTCTCCTCTGATGAGTCTGCAGAGCTCTCCCTTGACCTTCCTGAGGAACCTTCTTCTCCAAAAAGGAGAATGTCTCCTCCAGAGGATTTGTCCTTTCAGGACTTTATTTTAGAAATGGCTAAAGGCCTTTCTATCACTACTTCCTCTGAAAAGGAACCAAGGTCAAAAAGATTGGATATTTTAGGATACTCTAAGTCTCCTAAAGAAGCAGTTACTCTGCCTATCCATGAAATCCTTCAAGAACAATTGATGGATTTCTGGGAGAACCCTTTAACTCTGTCTCCTTATTCCCGTAGGTTGGACACCATGTATCGGGTCCCTCCTTCTCCTGGTTTTCAGAAAACTCAATTGCCTCACCATTCCATTGTGGTAAAGTCTGCAATGAAAAAGATCAAGAGTACTAAAAGGCACTCTTCTACACCTCCAGGAAGGGAATGTAAGACACTAGACTCTTTTGGTAGGAAAATCTTCCAGGCTAGTATGCTTATAGCCAGGATTAATTCCTACAGCCTCTATATGGGCATGTTCCTAGGGGAACTTGCCAAGAAAGTACGGCATTTTGCCTCCTTTATCCCTGAGGATAAACAGGAGGACTTCCTTTCTGTTGTGAAACAACTTTTAGATGTTTCTAAGTTCTCCAACAGAGCTGCCTTTGATTCCTTCGAAGGAGCCAGCAGAGCTTCTGGCATTGCTATTGCAGCCAGACGTCTGGCTTGGCTCCAGGCTTCTGATCTGGAAACCCTGGGTTCTAGATGGCTTACGGAATCTGCCCTGTACAGGTGAGAACTTATTCGGTGCAGAGTGGCAAGTTAAGGCCACTCAAATGGACGCTGAAAATGCCACCTTAGAGAGACTTTCTAAGTCCACTTCTACTCCCACTAAGAAGAAGTCTTTCAAGAGGCCTTATTATAAGAAGGCCAGATATGCTTCCAATACTGGCCAGCAATCTTCTCAACCTCGTTTTGCGGCTAAACGTCAGCAAACGAAACAAGCAAGAGCAAAGCCTGCAGCAGCTACTGCAGCTCAACAGGCTCCACCCCCTCAGGGGTTTTGACTTGCCCCTAGAGAACTTGCCATTCCTGGTTCTGGACCAACCAGAACCTCTCACCATACCTGGAAGGTTAGCTCACTTTGCTCCCAGATGGGAACAGATCACAACAGAGCAATGGACCCTCTCTATCATCCGAGAGGGTTACAAACTTCATTTCTCCAGCCTTCCTCCTCATCACATGGTGAGACCCTTCAATTCTCCATCTCCTCTCCTAGCCCTGTTGGATCAGGAGATCTCTTCTCTGCTTGCCCAAGGGGCCATAGAAGAGGTTCCTCTTCATCAACAAGGGTCAGGTTTCTACTCCCCCTATTTTCTCATTCCAAAGAAAACAGGGGGATTCAGACCAATCCTAGATCTGAGAGAATTGAACAAATTTCTGTACAAGGAGAAATTCAAAATGCTCTCTTTGGGCATTCTCCTTCCATACCTTCAGAGTCAGGACTGGCTTTGTTCTCTAGACCTGCAGGATGCGTATACACATCTACTCATCCATCCATCCCACAGAAAATATCTTCGCTTTCTGTTCAGGGGAAGTCATTACCAATACAGAGTACTTCCCTTCGGTCTCGCCTCTGCCCCAAGAGTCTTTACCAAATGCATGGCAGTCGTAGCCGCATTTCTCAGAAGCATGGGAATTTTCGTATTCCCATATCTGGACGACTGGCTCATTCGAGCTCCAACTCAGTCGCAGGCCCAGATTTCCCTAGACCGCACAAGGAGCCTTCTGCAGTATCTGGGACTGGTGGTAAACCTTCCCAAGTCTCAACTCAGCCCTACTCAATCTCTAGAATTCATAGGGGCCCAGTTGGACACCACCACTGCAAGAGCCTACCTTCCACTGGTTCGGGGTCAGCGTCTGCTGAGCTTGGCCTCCCAAGCCCAGTCCAGTACTCACTTGACAGCCAGGGAAATGCTACGCCTCCTGGGCCATATGGCCTCCACAGTACATGTGGTGCCCTACGCTCGTATTCATATGAGAGCAGCTCAATGGACCCTGGCCACCCAGTGGACTCAGGCGTCGGGAGCACTCTCAGACCAAATACAAACCTAAAACCGTCTGTCTTGGTCCCTCCATTGGTGGATATCCACCAAGAATCTGTTGTTGGGGGCTCCCTTTCAGCCCTTGCTACCCCAAGCAACCCTCACAACAGATGCCTCCCACTTGGGGTGGGGAGCCCATCAGCTAACTCTCTCCACTCAGGGCACTTGGTCTCCACAGGAGGCCACCCTTCATATCAACCTCCTGGAACTGCGAGCAATTTACCTTGCCCTCAAGGTCTTCCATACCCTCCTTGCCAACCTGACTGTCCTGGTTCAGACAGACAATCAGGTGGCCATGTTTTACATAAACAAACAAGGAGGGACGGGCTCTCTGTCGCTTTGCAACGAAGCTCTCAGATTATGGGCCTTCGCCAGAGAGCACCAAATTCATCTGCTAGCAGTGTACCTTCCAGGAGTTCAAAACACTCGAGCAGACAGGCTCAGTCGAGTTCTGCTGCCACACGAGTGGTCCCTACACGTGGACCAGATAACCAGAATCTTTCAGGAATGGGGGACCCCGGACATAGACCTCTTTGCAAGTCCGTGGAATGCCAAACTTCCCCGGTTCTGTTCCAGGACTCCGTGTCAGGAAGCTCAGGCCACGGACGCCTTTCTCCTCCATTGGGGTCAGGCGTTCCTATATGCCTTTCCACCCATTCCGCTGATTCCCAGGACTCTGTTAAAAATCCATAGAGATCACGGCTCTATGATCCTCTTAGCTCCACGCTGGCCACGCCAAGTGTGGTTCCCTCTGCTTCTACAGCTCTCCCAGGGATCCTCCCTGGACTTAGGAGCTGCACCAGACCTTCTGTCTCAGGAGGAGGGGACTTTGTGGCACCCAAACCCCAAATCCCTACATCTCCGAGCTTGGTTATTGAAGGCTTAAGTCTTCAAGACTTTAATCTTTCTCAACCTGTGAAAGATATCCTTCATGCCTCTAGGAAACCTTCCACGAGGCGCTCTTATGCTTTCAAATGGAAACGTTTTTCCATTTGGTGTGCTCAGCAGGGCCTTGACCCTCTGGCACTTCCTTTGAATTCCCTCTTAGACTATCTCCTGCATCTTTCCAATGCAGGCCTTAAGACGAATTCTGTAAGAGTCCAATTAAGTGCTATTTCAGCATCCCTGAAACCTGTAAATGGACAACCTATCTCCTCTCATCCTCGTGTTGCAAGATTCATGAGAGGCCTGACCCTCACTAAACCTCCCATCAGACCCCCCCGGTCGCATGGGATTTGAATCTAGTGCTTGGTCAGCTTATGAAGCCACCTTTTGAGCCGTTATTCTCTACCTCCTTGAAATTTCTTTCCTGGAAGGTACTATTCCTAATTGCAGTCACTTCCGCTCGTCGCATCAGCGAACTGCAGGCTCTAGTGGCTAATCCACCTTATACAAGATTTCATCATGACAAGGTGGTCCTTAGGACGAATCCCCACTTTATGCCTAAAGTGGTCTCGCCTTTTCATCTTAATCAAGAGGTATATCTACCTGTTTTTTCCGGCTCCTCATGCCTCCAGTGCAGAGAGGAACCTTCATACTCTGGATTGTAAAAGAGCTCTAGCCTTTTACCTTAATAGGACTCAGCCACATCGAAAGTCTTCTCAACTTTTCGTGGCTTTTGATCCTTCACATTTGGGACTTCCAGTCTCCAAGCGTACACTTTCCAATTGGATTGCTCAGTGTATTTCCTTTGCTTACCAGAGTAAAAACATTTCTCTGGAAGGCCATGTCACAGCTCACAATGTGAGAGCCATGGCAACTTCTATGGCTCATCTGCACTCTGTTTCCATTGATCAGATCTGTCGAGCCGCTACCTGGGCCTCGGTTCATACCTTCACAGCCCATTACTGTTTGGACAAGGACTCCCGCCGGGATGCCTTGTTTGGCCAGGCTGTCCTCAAACACCTGTTCCATTCTTAGACAACTCCTGCCCACCTTCCCAGGATGGATGCCTGAGATCCATACGAAGATGGCGAACCTTGACAGGGGATCCCACGCATCTAAGCTAGGGAGTCCCCATATGTGAGGACTTATTCCTGCTTGTTCCTGGAGATAGCACAGTTACTTACCTGTAACAGGTGATCTCTGGGAACAGCAGGAATTAGTCCTCACAACCCACCCACCTCCCCTAGGAGTTGTATCTTTTATCTATCTATCTTCCTGTCCTCTCTCTATTGACTCAGCTATAAACTCGAAACTGAGGAGAGCTGTTCAGGAAGGCGGGAAGGCAGTGCGCATGTGCAGTGGGAGGTCCCAAAAGCTTCCATTCTGGGAAGCTGGGGAGCTTTCCCGCGCAGGCTCCGTTGGTACCGACGTACCCATATGTGAGGACTAATTCCTGCTGTTCCCAGAGATCACCTGTTACAGGTAAGTAACTGTGCTTTCTCTCATATATTTTCTATATGAGTCTATCCCTTCAGGAGGTCACAAAGAAATTATCTCTTTTGACACCTTTTCTATCAGAGCCCAAGGCTGCAGACTATTCCTTACTTCTTAGTCATAGCCAAAATATCTCTTGGTTTCTTTCTCGTGCTTCCCTAGACTCGTTCGAGTCTGTTAGCAGAACTTCTGCTATAGCCATAGGAGCACGTCGTAAAGCCTGGCTCCAAGCCTCGGACTTGAGTAGATGGGCACAACAAAGACTGAGTAATACTCCTTGTACTGGAGAGAATCTCTTCAATAAGGAGTCCTTACGTCAGGTTGCTCATTGCTCCACTGACTTTCCTATTTCTGAGGGCCATCCTAAGCCCTCTCCTTCCTCAGCAGATAGGAAATGCCCTACCAAACCACCTTTCCCTAAAAGAAAGAGGTTTTCCTCTTCACCTGCCCATCACTCGGATGTTCCCAAGCAGGGGAAGTCTCACCCTGGTCTAAAGAATCCAAACTCTAGCCAGGCTGAATAAACACAGTAACCATAGGTTTCTGATTAATCTTTTTATAACTGCAGTGGATTTCTTTTCAGCAGAAGTTTTTCCATTCAAAACTCTGCTCAAGAATTCCTATTCTCAGGAAATCCATTTACTCTTCACTATGCTGAACTGTCAGGTTATTCATGTCTATAAGTTAGAGTTTTCCACCTCTTCCTGACTAGGAGAGAGGCTTGGCAACTATCACATGATAGTTTCTCTGTACTAGCATGAATTTTTTCCTTCCATGGCCTTGCCTTCTGGTAAGTCCTTCTTCAGCTTCTATCTCTACCCTCTTCGCCAGGGTTTCCCCTGTAAGAGTGGTACCTTACCATTGAAAGACTTCCTTGTCTTTCTTTTCACTGTAAGTTTCTTCTCCTGAATAAACTCCTTTCTTTTTCTGGGCAGCTCTACAGACAGAGACAGCTTGCTCTTTTTCTTCAGTCTGTTCTCTCTGTTTGACACAGACTGACTCTCTCTGTTGTCCTATCCAGTAGCTGCCCCTGCAGGAGTTCCAGTGCTTGACTACTGGTACCTTTCCACAAGTTTCAGTCTTGTCTTCCACCACTCCTGTCTGGCCTTAGTAGTGATTCCAAGACAGTTTCTCTTGGATAATTTTTTCACTACAGGCTTCTTACACTGGGTTTGGCACACAATGAACGTGGCTGTCAGTTTCTCCATCAGTCAGTTCTACATCCCAGTTCTTGTGTATAATGCTCTCTGCAATCCTACTGAGAAGCTTTCCACTATGGGCCCTTGCTAGAGAGCACAGAGTTTCTCGAATGACTATCCATCATGGGTAAAAAAAAACCCTTCCTCAGTCATCCCCTATGACTGTGAGGGTACCCTGATATCTTTAAAAAAAAAAAAAAAAAAAAAAGAGGGAGAAGGGCATAAGCCTTCTCCACATGAAAGTCTGAGAGTTATCCCTTCCCTTAAGGAATATACTCTTTTTTTCTTACAGCTTGTCCTTATGGTATCCTAATACTTCAAGGACAGATCATATTACTCTGAAAAACGCCTGATACCTCCCTTGTCCCTCATGTAGGTCAATCTGGTATCTCATTCTATGCGTTTCTGTCCTTTTACCATGCTGGAGTTCCACAGGACTCCGGACTTGCTGTTTACAGACTAATATTATCCTCTGTTTTTTCACATAACCATCCTGGTAATTCACTGGATAGCATTCCTTATCATCATTTCTGGAGGAATAGATTCTCTATATATTTTCTCAAGTAGGTTCACCTCCTTGTGCTTGGATGAATCTTTTCCCTTCACATCTCCATGTGAATGTCTTGATATGCATAACTCTGTCTGCTTATTGCAGGCATCTATCTTTAGACCTATATATTCAGGTATATATATCTATATATACATATATATATACCTATATACATCTCTATAGATGTATATGTCTGTCAGCTAAGTGTGCATATGCTACGCCCTTTAGATCTTATTATAGATCTATATATATATATCTATATGCCCATATATTTATATATATATATATATATATATATATATACATACACATATACATATATCTCTACATATATGTGTGTATCTGTCCTGATACTTATTATAGGTAGATATGTATTTCCATACTTATCTCCTAACTGTCTATGCTCATAAAGGTTTTTACCTTCCTGCATATTTCTGACAGTGGGCTTGCACAGCTTCATACTGTTCCACAGTATGTTTCGGATATTTTGCACACAACCATTGCTGTGGTACTGACAGCCCTACCGTATCCTAGGTTTACGTATCCCTGAAGCTCCATGCCCCAATGTCTTCCTACCTCTCACCAGTTAGGAAAGACATGGTGGATCTTCAGTGGATTTCAGATTCAATTCCTCAAACATCTGTCCCTTTCTTGGGAGTATAGGGGTTCTTCTCATACCCTTTCCTCCCTCAAGGACTAAGTCTGTTTGTCCAGATCGGTCAGTCTTCCTCTTTTGCTCCTACCTCTGAATACTTCTGTAGCCAAAAGAGTTTTCAGCTTTCCATAAAGCTTCCCACTGAAGACCTGCAGTGTTTGTGTTACCCCAATTAAATCCTGGGGTCACCTCTCACTTCCAGATGTGGACCTCCACCTTCACTCCAGTGAGGTCACCTTGAACATTATTCTACTGGATCCCCAGTAGACTCCATCAGCCTCTCTACTTCCTGCAATCCAGTAGGTGAGCATCATATGGTGATTGTTCATTCCAATATTATTGTGATTGTTCATTTCAATATATCTTTTGATAATGATCATACATACAGGGACTCCTTCCGGGTAGTCCTTTCTTAACTTAACTGTTTTTTTCAACAGCTCCTTTCTTTCAACTCCTGCCCTCCATCCTCAGGATGCCTGGCCATATGAGGTGTAGCATGTTTTCAATCTTCAACATGTTAGGGCTCCAGGCATCTTAGCTTGGGAGTCCCCATATGTGAAGACTCATTCCTGCTTGTTCCTGGAGATAGCACAGTTACTTACCTGTAACAGGTGATCTCTGGGAACAGCAGGAATAAGTCTTCACAACCCACCCACCTCCCCTAGGAGTTGTATTTATCTTTCTATCTTCCTTTCCTCTTTCTCTCCTTTTGTCTCAGCTATGAAACTCAACTGAGGAGAGGCAGTGGAAAAGGCGGGAAGGCAGTGCGCAGGCGCGAGGGATACTCCCAAAAGCTTTCTGATTGGATGCTGGGGAGCATTCCCGTGCAGGCTCCATCGGTACCGACATACCCATATGTGAAGACTTATTCCTGCTGTTCCCAGAGATCACCTGTTACAGGTAAGTAACTGTGCTTTACTCACCACCGAAGTTAAACTAACCGGCTGTAGTTTTCAACTACATCCTTACTTCCGCTTTTGTGTAAAGACACCACATGAGCCTCTCTCCAGTCCTTTGGCACCACTCACGACTCCAACGAGGCATTGAAAAGGTCAGTCAGTGGAGCTGCTAAAATGTCCCCAAGTTCCCTCAGTATTCTAGGGTGTATCCCATCCAGTCCCATCGCTTTGTCTACTTTAAGTTGTGCTAGTTTCTCACAAACACAGTCTTCTGAAAATTGTTCAAGATGTCCCTCGCTTCTGTTCCTGTTTGGGGGTGTTTTATGAGGTCCTGCTCCTGGTTCTTCATCTGTGAACACAGAACAGAAATATTTGTTAAGCAATTCCACTTTATCCTCATCAGCTTCTACATATTCCTCCCTTCACCCTCGAGTCTGACAATATCACTTTTGCCCTTTCTCTTCTCACTAACACCTGATTAGATGTCAGCAGTTCCCAAAGCTGAGAAGGTTACCAGAGTTTAAAACCTACTCCACTATAGAAAAGATTTCTACTAAAGCACCAAAAAGAATGTAACTTTGCTTTAAAAATATACCAAAACCCTTTTAAGAGCTCCTAGTCAGAGAGCTAGCAATTTAATAAAAATAAACCCTCAAATCGTTACTGTTGTTTTGACCTGCAGAGCCCCTGTTAGGAATGCCGGTTAGGAACAAGTAGGAATGTAGTGTTCACATATGGGTATCGTCGGTACCGATGGAGCCTGTGCGGGAATGCGCCCCAGCGTCCAATAGGAAATCTTTTGGGAGCATCCCACCTCGCCTGCATGCTGCCTTCCCACCTTTCTATCTCTCTCACTTCAGTTCTTCGTTTTCTGCGGAGTCGACAGGACATGTACTCTGTCACCACAGAAAATTTATTCTTATTCGTTTGGGTTTTTTGTGGTTGCATCTGCCGTCACTGGACGCCTACCGGTATCGCCGGTTCTCTTTTTTCTTCTTTTTCAAAACAAAAAAAAAACTAGCTTTCTAAAAGATTTTTCTTTCTGAGGCCTCTCCCCTTTCAGTGCTAGGCGCTATTTTGGCACTAGGCCCACTTTTCTTCAAACATGGAAAAGCCAGCTAGTGGTTTCAAGAAATGTTCTAACTGTGGCGGTTCTATATCCGTCACCGACACCCATGATTGGTGTCTTAAATGTTTAGGTCCTGAACATCGTCCATTGCAGTGTCTCTCCTTCAGAAAGATGACCAAGAGGGGCCTGCAAAATAGAGCTGCAAAATTCAGTACCCTTTTTGCCGCAGATATGTCAGTTGCATCGACGTCTTCCAGAGCTTCATCTTCCTCCCATGGATTTCAGGTAACTAAACTTAAGTCTTCCAAGACTGGCCTGTCCTCAAAGGGTAGATCTCCTTCTAAGCATTGAGATGCCAATGGTGTTGCCCTCGAGGAAAGTTCACCGGCAAAACAGCCCCAGTGGGAGTCTTCGGTCTCCAAAGCATTAACGGGGCTCCAGGATGTTCCAGAGGCTTCCACGTCTGCAGAACTACTGGTGCCATGTTCTGGGGTCGTGGCCGCTTCCACCTGTACCGACACGCAGGCATCGGTCGGAGCGATGGATAAGAGAATCCTCGCTATCGAACGCAGTCTAGCGACCCTCTTAGCAGCTTCAGTACCGTTAAGACTGCTACAGACGGTTCCACAAGTATCAGTACAAACATCGGAACCGGTACCAAATGCACCTGCTTCGGCAGGCATGCTTCCCCCCATGCCGAGCCTTGAGTCTATCTCAGGTATCAGGGGACAGGATCCAAGACACTCCGGTACCAACTTCGATCGGTACCAGTATCGTGCGTTACAAGAACACCCGGTACACAGTGATTTTGAGTCTTCCGATTCCGATGACTCTGATGATTTTACCGGTACTAGAGCGATCCTACCAGAGGATCCAACTCCTTCACCTCAACGCAGAATGTCTCCTCCAGAAGACATGTCCTTCCAGGATTTCATATATGATTTAGCCAAAGGTCTTTCAATCACGGTGATTCCAGAAAAGGAACCTAGGGTGGAAGAATTAAGAATTCTACAATATCCTATGGCTCCTAAGGAAGCAGCTACGCTTCCCATTCACAAGATCTTACATGATCTTATGTTAAGGATGTGGGAAACTCCTTTAACGGTGTCTCCACATTCCCTACACCTCGATACCATGTATCGAGTGCCAAGCTGTCCTGGCTTTCAAAAGTCTCTGTTACCACACCATTCAATGGTAGTGGAATCGGCCATGTGTAGAATTAAGAGTGCTAAAACGCATTCTTCTAATCCTCCAGGCCAGGAATCAAGGACACTCGATGCCTTTGGGCATCGATGCTTCCAATCCTCCATGTTATCAACCAAGATCAGTTCCTACATTCTTTATATGGGTATGTTCCTGGAAGAAGTCACACGTGGCTTAGAGCTCATGAGCCCTAATATGTCTGAGGACAAAAGGGAAGATTTCCTTACCTTGGTCAAGCACACCCAGACTGTCTCTAAATTCATGAACCGTGCAACCTTTGATTGCTTTGAATGCATATCTCCATAGGTGCACGTCGTATTGCCTGTCTTCAGGCATCAGACTTAGAGCAGTGGGTGCAAGACAAGCTGGGAAACATTCCTTGTTCAGGAGAAAATCTCTTTGGCAAGGACTGGCAGGACAAGGCTAATCAGCTTGAATATGAAAATACTACCTTGAACAGACTATCAAAGTCTACAGCCAACCCAGCAAAGAAAAAGTCATTTAAGAAACCCTTTTTCAACAAGAAAAAGAGGTTTTACCAATCATACCCCCATTTGGGCCACTGTCCAGTTCATGTTCCCCAAAAGGGACAACAACAGAACAGACAGCAAAGAAAGCCGCAAACTCAGAGCTCAACTGGCCCATCAGACTCAGCCTCCTCAGGGGCTTTGACTCTTACCTAGAGAACTTAGTCATTCTGTCCCTGAAAGGACCAGAACTCTTAACCATTCAAGGCATGTTATGCCATTTTGCCAAGAGATGGCAACAAAGAACATCAGAAAACCAGACTCTGTCCATTGTACAACTGGGGTACAAGTTTCACTTTCTCAACATGCCCCTGCCTACAATAATCAAACAGTTCAATTCTCAGGTCCCTGCCACCGACCTCTTGTGGCAGGAGGTCACATCACTTCTCGCTCAAGGAGCAATAGAAGAAGTACCCATATCCCAACAGGGTATGGGGTTCTACTCCCTCTATTTTTTTATTCCAAAGAAAACAGGGGGACACAGACCTATACTGGACCTCAGAGAATTAAACAAATATCTTTTCTGAGAAAAGTTCAAAATGATCTCCCTTGGAACACTCCTACCATACCTTCAGAGTCAGGACTGATTATGTTCTCTAGATTTAAGAGGTGCGTACACGCATATTCTCATCCACGCAAATCACAGGAAATTCCTTCGATTCCTGGTCCACGGAAGACACTTCCTGTACAGAGTTCTTCCCTTCTGTCTGGCTTCTGCCCCAAGAGTCTTCACAAAATGCATGGCAGTGGTAGCAGCATTTCTGAGAACTCTAGGAATATTTGTCTTCCCTTACTTAGACGATTGGCTCATTTGAGCATCAACTGCTTCAGAGGCCAGCTTCGCTCTTTCTCGAACAATGAGAATCCTTCAATACTTGGGATTGGTCATAAACCTCCCAAAATTTCATCTCACCCCCTCTCAATCTCTCGTTCATAGGGGCTCGTCTAGACACACGGCAGTCAAAAACTTTCCTGCCACAGCCGCGCTGTCTGCGTATAATATAGCTGGCATCCCAAGCAGCTACGAAGGTCTTCCTGACTGCTCGGGAGATGCTTCAGCTTCTGGGGCATATGGCATCCACTGTCCATGTGGTTCCCTATGCTCGCCTTCATATGCGAGCAGCCCAGTGGACCCTATCCTTTCAGTGGAGACAGGTCTCGGGTCGGCTAACTGACAAAATCAGAAACTCCACACGTCTAATTTTGTTCCTTCAATGGCGGCAATCAGTGGAAAACCTCCTCATAGGCTCTCCTTTCCAGCAGCCTCTGTGCCAAGCCACCCTAACAACAGATGCGTCCAAGTTGGGTTTGGGGGCACACTTGCACGATCTCTCAACTCAGAGTCTCTGGACCCACAGGAGGCTTCTCTTCACATAAACCTCCTAGAGCTGAGAGCCATTTTCAATGCTATTCAAGTATTTCAGGCCCATCTCAGCCACAAGACAGTTCTGGTCCAAACTGACAATCAGGTAGCCATGTTCTATCTGAACAAGCAAGGCAGAACGGGCTCTCTGTCGCTATGCAACGAAGCTTTGCAACTACGGGTCCTCGCCAGAGAGCTTCAAATCCACCTTCTTGAAGTATATCTTCCAGGCATTCAACATTTATGGGCAGACAAACTCAGTCGAATACTGCTGCCACACGAGTGGTCTCTCCACTCAGACCACCTTGCTGGAGTGTTTCAAATCTGGGGAACACCGATATAGACCTCTTTGCAAGTCCACAGAATTCCAAACTTCCCCGATTCTGTTCCAGAATCCCGGCTCACAACTGTCAGGCAAGGGATGCCTTCCTACTCCACTGGGGTAAGGACTTCCTCTATGCCTTCCCACCCATTCCCCTCATTCCCAAAACTTTATTCAAACTTCGGAGAGACAGAGGTCATATGATACTCATAGCTCCACGTTGGTAACGGCAAACGTGGTATCCTCTGTTTCTGCATCTCTCTCAAACCACTCCTCTGGAGTTGGGAAATGCTCCAGATCTCCTTTTCCAGGATAACGGATCCTTACTGCACCTAAACCCCAGTCCTTGCATCTCAGGGCCTGGTTGCTGAAAGGCTAGATTTCCTGGATATCAACCTCTCTCAGCAGGTAAAAGATATCCTTCTGGCTGCCAGAAAACCTTCCATGAGGTGTTCCTACGCTTTTAAGTGGAAGAGATTCTCTGTCTGGTGTTCACAAAAGGGACTTAACCCCCTTTTGGTACCTGTGGAGTCGCTACTGGAGTATCTCCTTCAACTATCCACTTCTGGTCTTAAGACCAATTCAGTGAGAGTCCATCTTAGTGCTATTGCTGCTTTTCACAAACCTTTTGATAGGCAACCTATTTCCTCTCATCCACTTGTGTCAAGGTTCATGAGAGGCCTACTCTTAACAAAACCTATTAAACCTCCACTGGTGGCATGGGATCTAAATCTTGTTCTCGGGCAGCTCATGAAACCACCTTTTGAACCCTTAGCTACTACAACCCTAAAGTTTCTTTCATGGAAAGTCATTTTCCTAATTGCTATCACTTCTGCAAGACGCATTAGTGAACTGCAGGCTTTAGTGGCTGACCCTCCTTATAGCTCCAGTGCAGAAAGGAATTTTCACACTTCGGATTGTAAAATGGCCTTAGCCTTTTATCTTCAAAGAACTAAGCAACATAGGAAATTTTCTCAGCTTTTTGTTGCTTTTGACTCTGGTCATTTGGGACTTCCAGTTTCCAAAATAACTTTATCTAAATGGATTGCAGATTGCATATCCTTTACATATGAGAGTAAAGGACTTTCTCTCGAGGGCCATGTCACAGCTCACAATCTGAGAGCCATGGCAGCCTCGATGGCTAATCTTCGTTCTGTGTCTATTGACAAGACAAGCTGTTTATTGACTATTGATGACATCTGTAGAGCAGCTACTTGGGCTTCGGTGCATACCTTCACAGCCCACTACTGCATAGACAAGGACTCCCGTCAGGATGCCACGTTTGGCCAAGCTGTTCTCCAGCATCTGTTTCATACTTAATACAACTCCTACCCGCCGGTCCCGGGTTTTGATGTCAGAGGTCCATAGGAGGAAGCATGACCCATCTCACCTGGGTTCGCAGCTTACTGGGGTCATTCCCCTGGCATCTATAAGCTGGGGAGTCCCCATATGTGAAGACTACATTTCTGCTTGTTCCTGGAGATAGCATAGTTACCTATAACAGGTGATCTCCAGGAACAGCAGGAATTTAGTCTTCACAACCCACCCACCTCCCCTAGGAGTTGTCTCTATCAATCTATCTCTCTTTTTCTACTCCTCTCCTTTGGCCTCAACTATAAACCCAACTGAAGTGAGTGAGGTAGGAAGGCAGCACGCAGGCGCTGTGGGATGCTCCCAAAAGCTTTCCTATTGGATGCTGGGGAGCGTTCCCGTGCAGGCTCCATCGGTACCGATGATAACCCATATGTGAAGACTAAATTCCTGTTTTTCCCGGAGATCACCTGTTACAGGTGAGTAACTACGCTTTCTCCAGGAACAAGCAGGAAGTCTGCCCTCACATATGGGTGATATCGACACCAATGGAGATCGTACAAAGCATTTCCCCAGCTTTCAAAGAAAGCCTTTGGAAATGCCACCATTTATGTTTGGTCCCCTTTCCGCCCAAGGGTGCCATGTTGCTTAGTCTCCTTTTTTCCACAGAGCCCAACGGACGCTTGTCCTGTTTCCCCGGAAGAATCTCTCTAAAATTATCCTTAAAAGGTTGTTTTTTCCCAGTTTGCATACCGGTCCCTCTTCCTGCCTTGAGCCAACTCTGACCCTGGGGCCATTTTCAGCTCCCCCTTCTTTTTTGATGAGGCTTGTCTCGATCGGCATTTGTGTCATTTTTTCCATGGGGGTCATTGACCCTGGCCAGGTATCTCCCACTCCCGGTAGGTTCAAAAAATGTGACCGCTGCAGTCAGACTGTCTGTCACAGACACCCATGTCTGCTGCCTATGCTACCTGTGTCCGGACCACAACAGCACCACCTACTCCAGGCCATGACTCCGAAAACCAACAAGATACAGTCGGAGTTGCAAGGGAAAGATTTTCCAGCGGTCCGACTCTGTTCCAGCTTCCCCGATGCTGAGCTTCCAGCCCAGCACTTCCCGTGAGGCCCAGGCATCCTCGGCGTCCCAGGGCGGCGGCTCCTCTGAAAAAAACCCAGTCCCTGAGAAGATAAAGAAAAAATCTTCTAAGCCAGTCGAGGTTCCACCAGCAAAAACTGGAACAGACCTGCAGAAGGACTTGGGCGACTCTGAGCAGTGCCCCCCCTAAGGTCTCTAGGAAGGAGTCCTCAGCTGGCGGAGACTGTGCGAGGCTCCTCGAGGCCATGATCCTCATCGAGGACACACTCATGAGAATGCTGGCGCCGGGCCCGAGAACATTGGTACCTGTGCCAAAAGCTGTAGAGCTTTCTGGCCTCGAAACCAGAATGGTGGCCCTGGAGCAGAATATTTATTTATTTTATTTTTTATTTATTTAACAGTTGCTTATATACCGCTACCTTCCACAGATCAGGTGCGGTTCACAGTGAACAAGGAATGAACAGATTTACAAGTCTGTTTTACATGGAACATTAGTTAACTAGGTACAATTTTGCTAAATACATTAAACATGAATGGATTAAATATAGTAGAATTTGTTAAATAACAATCGAACTATTTACATATTTTGAACTATTACATATATCTATTTACAAGAATTACAAGTAGTTATTTAAACGACTTTAATTGTAGTTAGGTAGGAGAATTGGAGTTGGTGTATCTCTATCTTGGCCGTGCAGCAGGCAATGACATCTGACTCATCCGCATCGTCTGCCTTGACAACCGGTCCCCTTACTACGGGAGATTCCCTGAGCGACTGAGTCAGGCACAGAATGTTACCGACCTGGGGCAAGCCCTCTGCACCGATCGAGGTCCCGGTCCCGATCCCGATCCTCTGTGTCCGTTCCTCCCTGGCCAATTTCTGAGAGTCTGACCTGAGATCCTCTGGAGGAACCCGGTTCCCCAGATCCGGCATGGAGGCCCAAGAATCCCAGACCTCGGAGTCCTTGATGCCCTTTTGGTTTCGATTGGGAGACCGATGATGATGCCTCCCCAGAGACAGCTTGACACCGAGTTGTATCCTCGGAGCCATCTCCCCTGGCACCCCCTTGCTATTCTCCCCTAGAGGCCTTCCATGACTTCGTCCGAGATATGGCCCGGGCCCTGTCGATCCCGACCGAATCAGTGGAGGACCTGCATACCAAAGAATTGGAGATCCTCCAGCATGAGCCCCTGCCATAGGAGACTCTCACGGTACTGATGCAACCTATCCTTGAGCGGTTGCTCCTACAGATGTGGGAGACCCCGGCATCGGTGCTAGTGGTCAGTCGACACCTCGATGCCATTTACCATGTCAAAAAGGGCACTGGCTTCCAAAAGGCTCAGCTCCCGCATAACTCCATGGTTGTGGAGTCATCTACTGTATGCAGAATCTTAAAAGCCAGAAGTATTATTCCTCCGTCCCTCTGGGCGGAGATGCCTGAGCCTTCGACGCTCTTGGGTGCAAGTACTTTCAAGGCTCCATGCTCAGCTGCTGAATATAGGCCTCTGAATTGTACATAGATATGTACCTTATGGGCCTCATCCAGGAACTGGTGGGTTTCTCTGTGGGCCTCGCCAGGCAACCTCTTCAGATTTCAAACCCTGACAGCCGGGATCTGGGACTGCTCAAAATTCCTGTTCAGCGCCGCTTACAATGGCTTTGAATCGGCAGCCCGAGTAGCAGCAGCCGCCATTGGCACCTGACGACAAGCCTAGCTGCAGACCTCTGACCTCAAACAGTGGGTACAAGAGAAATTGCTCGATGTCCCTTGCACTGGGGAAAACTTGTTCGGCAAGCCCATGACTGACAAGGTGGCAGAGATAGAGGCCGAGGTTGCGTCCAAGCAGAGGCTCTCAAGGAAGACCTCAGCCTTCACCCAGAAGAAGCCATCAGGGAAAAGACTCTTTCCCGTGGAAAAAGGGGTCCTTCCATCAGGGTCACTACCAGCCCTTCTTGGGACAACAACAGAGCCCTCAGCCCAAGAGTCAGGGCCACAGGCCGAGGAAGCAGAAGCCCCAGGCCCCAGCTCCCATCCAATCTGGGGGGAGCTATTGACCCCCGAGCAAGGCCTCCTCTCCACTGGGAGACCCTCCCCAGCCCACAGGGGGCTGCCTGGCACTCTTTTCCCACAGATAGGACAGGGTCATCATGGACCAGTGGGTCCTACAAGTGGTAAGGGAAGGGTATCTCCTCCGCTTCCAGCAAGCACCCCTAAGGTTCTTTCCAGGAGAGCCGGTGCAGTCTCTCCTTCATCAGACCTTTCTCCTCTCAGAACTCGAAAAGCCTGCTCAAGGACAAGGCAGTGGAGCCTATACCCAGACATCTAAGAGGAAAGGGCTTCTACTCCAGGTACTTCCTTATCCCCAAAAGCCTGAATTCTCGGGCTCATTCTAGACCTGTGAAACCTGAACAAGTTTCTGGTGAGGGAGAAGTTCAAGATGCTCTCCCTTGGGACACTGCTGCCCTAATTCTACCAGGGAGACTGGCTCTGCTCCTTGGATCTAAAGAATGAGTACACCCACATCCTGATCCACCCCTCCCACAGACAGTACCTAAGATTCATGGTGGGAGGAGAGTACTACCAGTACAAAGTACTCCCCTTTGGTCTGGCCTCATAGCCAAGGGTTTCCACAAAGTGTCTGGCAGTAGTGGCCACCTATCTGCACCTACAAGGGGCCTTCATCTTCCCTTATCTGGACAACTGGCTCATCAGAAGCACTACGGTCATTGAGGCCAGCCAGGCTGCAGGCTGGGCAGTCTGCCTCCTGCAGCACCTGGGGTTTGTCATCAACTACCTCAAGTCCCATCTCTCCCCAGCTCTAGGCCTAGAGTTTATAGGGGCACACCTGGACACGCTACAGGCCAGAGCGGTCCTCCCAAGAGAAAGGGCAGCTCGCCTTCAACAGCTGGTGGGGGAGGTGCAGTGCTGTAGGACAGTCCTGGCGTGCCTCCTCCGTTTCTTAGGCCACCCCCTCGGCCCACCTACCTATGCGGACGGCCCAATGGTGCCTGTGCTGACAATGGACTCGGGCCACAGGCAGGCTGAAGGACAGAGTCAAGGTCACCAGCCGACTGGTGGCCTTATTGAACTGGTGGTAGAATTTGCACCACTTACGGGCGGGAATGCCTTTTCAGGCATCCGCACCACAAGCGACCCTGACTATAGACGCTTCCCTCCTGGGATGGGGAGGGCACTACAATGGCCTATGCACATAAGGCAGTTGGTCTCCAGGGGAGTCCCTTCTACAGATCAATTTCCTGGAACTCCGGGCGATCTTTTTGGCCCTACGAGAGTTCCGCCACTGCCTACAGCATCTGCCAGTGTTGATCCAGATGGACAACAAGGTAGCCATGTTTTACATCAACAAGCAGAGGGGCACGGGCTCATACTCCCTCTGCCAGGAGGCAGTAGCCCTCCTCTCCTTTGCGATGTGCCACAGCATGCTGCTGTGAGTGGTATATCTCCCGGGCCAGGACAACTGCTTAGCAGATAGGCTGAGCAGAGTCCTATGCCCACACGCCTGGTGCATGCACCCCAGGGTAGTGAGACAACTCTTCAGCCTCTGGGGAAGGCCCGTGATGGACCTTTTTGCCTCTCTGGACAGCGCAGAGCTGATCCGCTTCTGCTCGTCAGCTGTACCCGTAGAGAGTGGCAGCGGATGCCTTCCTAGTCTCGTGTGCCGAGGGCCTACTCTGTGCATTTCCGCTGACTCCCTGGTAACTAGGCCACTCTTCAAAATTCAGAGCGACGGAACATCTGTAATACTGATCGCCCCCAGGTGGCCCAGGCAACCCTGGTTTCCCCTGCTGCTCTCCTTGTCAGCAGCTCTCCCAGTCCTACTGGGCTGGGCCCCAGACCTACTGTCCCAGGAAGGGGGCTCGCTCTTGCACTCCAATGTGGGGTCCCTGACACTATTAGCGTGGCTGCTGAAAGGGTAGCCTTGGCCCCTTTCAATTTTCTGGTGGAAGTCAAGGAGATCCTGTTGGCCTCCTGGAAGCCCTCCACCAGAAGGGCATATGCCTGCCTTTATATATTTGTCTTTTTTTATACCGCACTCTTTAGAATCAGTGCAATTTGCAAATAACAAAGATTGTACAATGTAAAATGGAACATACATTGAATTAAGTGGAGTGAGAGGAGAATCCCTTCTACTGTGTGCAGCTTGTCCTCCAGTACCTGCTGCACTTATCACTCACTGATCTGAAATCTAACTCTGTACGGGTGCACCTGAGTGCCATAACCGCTTACCACCACCCCATTGAGGGGAAACCCCTCTTCAGCCAGCTCCCAGTTTCCAGGTTCCTCTGGGGCCTCCTCCTATCCCTCTCCCTCCCCCAGCGGTAGGACGTGACCTCATGCTCTCCCAACTCACCAGACCGGCATTCGAGCTCCTTGCTCCTTGCCACCTCAGGTACTTATAGTGGAAAGTGGCCTTCTTGGTGGCACTTATGTCAGCGAGCTCCTAGCCCTGGTGGCGGACCCACCATATACAAGGTTCTATAACAACAGGGTGGTGCTCCGCACACACTCCAAATTCCTCCCGAAGGTGGTATCTCCTTTTCACCTCAACCAAGAGGTATTACTCCCCACCTTCTTTCCATGGCCTCACACCAGCAGGGAGGAGCTAATCCTTCATACCCTGGATTGCAAACGGGCCCTGTCCTTCTACCTACAGTTGACTCGGGCCAATTGGAAAGCTCTTCGGTTTTTCATGTCCTACAACCCCAGCAGTCTAGGGCTCTCTGTGTCGAAGCGAACTCTGTCCACTTGGGTGGCAGACTGTATTGCCCTTGTCTATGAGCGAGCTGGCCTCTCCCTTGAGCACCGGATCACAGCGCATTGCGTGAGGACAATGGCCATGTCTGTGTTCAACCTCCACTCAGTGCTGGTGACCGAATTCTGCAAGGCTGCCACATGGTCTTCAATTCACACATTCACAGCTCACTACTTCCCGGAGAGCAAATCTGCAGGGACAGTGCCTTTGGCCAAGCAGTACTACATAATATTCTCTGAGTGTAGGCAACTCCTGCCTTCTGACCTTCTGTGTTCAGGCTTCCGGATGGATAGTGTCACTGGATGCTAGGGTCTTGCAGGGTCTCTCAGTGAGGACTCATCTTCTGCAACTCACGGCTACCTGATTCGGCGCCAAGGGTTCTGTCTTGGTTCGGTCCTCAGCAGCCTGGGTAGCATGATGTTTTTAGCACGGGAGTTTTATTGCGGCGCACTACCAGCTACTGTGGGCCAAGCCGCATGCTGCTACTGCACTTTAATAAACATGTCCCTTAACTTCTTAAGTTAGTCAACTAAATCCTTTGAAAAATTGTTCCATAGTAACGTGGATTTATATTGTGGGATTGAGGAAATGTCCTGATAATAGTCTTGTGTTGATGGCATTTAGAGTTCTAAACAGGTTACCTAAGTTAAGATGGTAAGAAGGAACCTTTCTGTAGCCTGTTCTGTAAAGACACATAAGTACCTATGTTGTCTTTATAAAATTCTAGGGGTAAATTGGCAGAAATCATTGCTAAATTAAAGCTGCGGACAACTATACCTGCTTGGAAACTGGTGTAAAATGTGCATGCTTACAATCTACATGATTGCACGTGTTTTATAAAGTATCTGTATACTTTGTGACTGCACCTAAATTCTGCCCCACAACATGCTTACATGTGTGTCAAATAAAAGTTCTTGCTATTTTTGCTTACCTACCCCATGAAATAGTTTTATAAAAGTTCTTCTATGTGTGTAAAACTGGGATTTTTGTATGTGAAAAAAGTTTATAAAAGTACCTCTTTAGGAGATAATTTTATTAACACATTGTCTAGGTTGAAAGGCAAAATAGATACCTATTTTTGGGCTATACTATAAAGATGACATAAGTGCCTATGGATCTTTATCTTTATTCGTGTATTTAATATACTGCCCAAACTGAAATAACAGAGCCGTTCACAATAAATAGACAATTTTGCTGCAAGAGCCAAAGGAGGAAAGGAACACCAATATTGATAGGACAGAGACACAGTCACACAGATAGGAGGGCTGAGAGAGGGAGAGCAGGTTTAAGTCTGCGGGAGAGGGACATCAAAGACATCAAAGACATCCTGTTTAATGTATACCCAAGTTATTATACCTGTTTCACTGTAAGCACAAATCACGAAATTGAGATGTGCAACTCTTATGTTCATTGTAAACCGCACTGATGTCGAATAGCGCGGTATAAAAGAGACTACAAATAAATAAATAATTGTGAAAAAGGTGGGTCTTTAACATGGATTTGAATCTCTGAAAGAAGTTTCCAGACTGAATGCAGACAGGAGGGAGTTCCAGAGTGCAGGGCCAAGGAAGAAAAATGCGGAGTTATGCATGATTTCCAGCTGAACTTGTGAGGCAGAGGGGAGGTGCAGGCAGTTGGTATGAATGTAGTGAAGGAGCCGGTGGGGAGCATGAAGGTGGATGAGATCAGAAAGGAAAAATTGCCTCACAAATTGAGGCTAAAATACATCTGCATACATTTACACCTGCTTGGGAGAAGGCATAAATGTATTTGTATGACTTAGGCGCATATTTTATAAACTCTGCATATAATTTGTGTTACACCCATTTTCCTACCAGACTATGGTCCTGTGTATGCCTACACATGTCCCGTAAAAATATGTGTCGTCACATGTCCCGTAAAAATATGTGTCGTGTCAGACGGCTGCCTGGGTGAGAATGTTCACAGTCTTGGCAAGTGCATATATCAATATGATTGGCAAGGGATTGTGGGAAATGCAGTCCATTCACACCAGACACAGCTGCTCACAATAATTAGTTGTGCTTGAGTGTAAAGCCAATAAGATATTTATTTATGGGGTTATTTCTCCCAACACAGATATGCTTGGTAGCACATAAAACAGGATACTTGCTTTCAGTGTTAAACTTGGAAAAACAAAATCAGGAAAACAACAGTTGAACTTGTCAGGCAATCAAATCAAAAGAATAAAGACCTGGTTGGTAACAAACTGGTCTTTTCTGTAGGCTCTAGCTAATACTTTCTTAGCAGTGCATCAAACAACAAGCAAAACCCACAAAGAAGGGAAAAACTGTTCTTTTCAGGTTAACTTCTTATATCTTCACACATAGACTCAGAAGTGATTTCCTCAGAGCTCACAAGCAATTAGGTAAGGCTCAATTGCTAGCAGTTACCCAGCTGAAACCCCTTAGCTGGCTTGCTTTCTACTGCGTGGCTCAAACCCTACTCAGGAGCTTTTCTGAGTAGATTAAAGAACAAGTTTGTATTTCTTTGTGATGGTTGTTGTACTTTGTAACAGTAAATTACCAAAGGAGTTTAGACAGAGAGCAATCCATGTATTCACAGCCTGTATCTACCACCTCTCCCCCTTCTTCAACAATCATGGGTTCAAAATCATGGATTGGCACAGAGGAATTTCTCAATGGAGCACTTTCAGGAGAATACTTGTTTCCCTGCTGTCTTTCAAGGGTATAGCTAGGGCATAGATCAGTGTTCATACCTGAGCTTCCATTGCTGTTAGAGTTCCTCTCTAAATAGCCTGGCCAGTATGTAGTCCAGTTCTTATGTCCAGCCTTCCAATCCAGATCCCTGGACACTGGATCTCTCTTCACATACCTTCTGGCACGGGTCCTAGGGTCCCTTCCAAGTGCAGCCGTCTCCCTCACAGGTACCGTCTGGAGATTCCTAGCTCTGGCAGCACCACTCCTCTGGTTTTCCCCAGTCCAATGGTGTATGCTGGCCTTTTGAATGTCTCCCAGTATACGTACTGCTCTGGACTCCTTTAGACCTCCCAAATGCTTTTCTCTTCTTTCTTCCAAAGGGTTTCTTGCCCTCTCTGTCCGTCCGCTCTGGCTTCTGCTTCTGATGATCCTCCAGATGATGAAGCTGTCCAAGATCATGAAGATATCCAAGCCCAGGATCTCCCAGATGAAACTGAGGATAATTCTCTGTAGAAAAAACTCTACCTTTATTCTGCTTAGATGAGTGCTCCACCCTAGCACAGCGCAGCTGTGCTGAATCAGGCCCTGCCCTTTGAGATGAGTGCTTGGGGATTACCTCATAGCCCTCCTGATTGAACACACGTTTCCCCACTTCAGCTCCTCTAATGGCTGTTGGAAACCTGGTGCATTCTGGGACTGGTAGTCTTTTATGGAAATATTCTGTTTTCTCATTTCTACCAGAACTGACAGGTTGCTTGTTCAGAGTCACTTCACCTTTACTATTGCTCCTTCCTGAGCTATGATAAGCTTCCTTATCACAGTCGTCACTGTGCATATTTTTATATGCATACGTAGATGCACAATTTCATAAAATCCTTTTTATGCACATAAACAGGGTTTACCTGCTGAAAGATCATCATAAAATTTTAGTAGGCTTGTTACTAAGCTGTGGTAAAATATCATATTTTATTGTAGCTTAATTTACCATGGGAGTCATTAACCTGTGGTAACTCAGTACCGTTGTTTGTAACTCCCACAGTAAACGAAAAATGTAGTTTGCAATCAACCTTGCACACTGTGTTATTTTTTCTTCCCCAAAGAATCGGGTCACTAACATGCATGTTGCGTGTTTTCCATGCATTTGCATCTCATTATTACATAACACATGTTGCCTTACACTAATGTGCTATATGCTAAAATGCACAATTTTGTTGTTTAACATGCATTAAGAGGCAAATATTGTGTGATATTCCCTTAACGCATGTTAGTAACTACCCCCCCCCCCCCCACACACACACACACTTAGGGGTGTGTTTACTAAGCCAGGCCAACAGTTAAGATATGCTGTTTGTAACTAGGTCCCATGCTATTCAATGAGACCTAGTTAAAAATAGCATGCCGTACCCATTAGCTTCGCTTAGTAAACATACCCTTTAATAGCTATATGAAGCATTTGTGGAAATCTGAGTAACGTCTCGTAATGATGCTTTTTCTGAGGATAAAGGTGCTTTCTTTGGCAGAAAGCACTTGCAGTATGAAGCAAATAAATGCAACAGCTCTTGGATGTAAAAAAAGTGTTAGAAATAAACCATTGTAAATGTGACCCTCTCGGTCATGTTAATATGAGAAAAGGAAATGTCCAAATAATAGTAATGAACAATAGGGCAGTGTGCTGAATGAAGTAAGGTAATTGACAGGCTAGTCAATGCCAAGCCATGGTTGGATGGTGCTTGGAAGACATTCTGTACTTTCTTTACTACCTTTAAATTTCCAAGGTCCAGTGGTTAAACAGGAGATTTCAAAGATTTCAAAATAAATGGTCAAATTTTTTTCTGTGTTTCATAAAAAGATTGAGAAGACTGTGAATGCTTTTTTAATGGGCAATTCTCTATAAAAATGAGCAAGAGTTTTTTTTATAATGAACCACAGAATCAATTTAGTTTAAACTTTGTTCAGATTTTGGCATCTTTGGGGCAGTTTTGAGAAGATCTTCATTTTGGTTTGGAGAACTTACACATGTAGAGCTGGCATGCCTTAGAGAAATGAAAACTTTCAGTTCTCTGTTTCTGTTTGCTTGCTGGTTAGCTTCGGCCAGGTCTTTTCAAAACACTTGGCTAAAGAAAAACAATGACAGATAAATGAGTTGTCGGTAATGGAAACACTTCGCCTGCCATTCCCATGTTCTTCATAATCACATAGTTTTGGTCGTTCACTTACATCCCTTTATCAGATATCTTCCTTCCACTTTGAGATATTCACATAGATGTTCTGCCTTCATCTGAGGGTGAATCTTGACAAAGCCAAATTCCTATTCTTTTTCACTTTTACCAAATTGTATTAATTTTCCTCAGCTTGATGTTATCTTTTCTTCTCCCTTTTCTTTTAACTGCAGTTTGTAAGAAATCTATTCCTTTACAGCACACCTGTGCATATGTACACACACACCAATATACCAGGATACCCATGCGTGTGTGCACACACGCATACCAATTTTCTGTGCTTGCTCTCATGTTGAAAATTTAGAGTGTGTTGTGTAGATCAGTGAAAAAAATCTCCTATTTCAGCGTATTTTGAATTATATTTTTCCTGCAGAATATGAAAACTATACATGAGATGTGAGGACTTTTGTATAGCACTGTATGTAGAATCTTTCAGAACTAAATTAGTAACTTAATATTATAAACACAAGAACCTACAAAAATGAAATGTGTGCCTTCAAGTCAACCCTAAACAATGGTGATTCCCAATTAACTGAAACCTCATTTGTTGATTAGAAGGGGAAAGAGGAATTGGAGAAGGGGACAGAGTGGACCCCCTTTTTATTTAACAAGTCAAGGTTCTGGTGTATGTTTCCCAATAATGTTCTGAGTTACTTGAACAATAGGGTCACTTTAGGTTGCTTTCTGTGAACTTCATTCGTTTTGTAGTTTTGAGGAATTCTGCCTTTCCCATTGTGATCCACTCTGTTTTTCTGTAAATAACATTTTAGAGGTCATTTTAGAAACTTTGTGTGGCTTCAACATGTGTAAATACAACACATATAAATGATGATTTCAGAATGCCGCTATTTACACATATAGCGGTCTGGAATGCACAGATTCAAAGGGTGCATTGTGGACATGGTGTGGGTGGGCCAAAAAATTATACCAGTATTCTAATTTTACAATGAGAATAAACATATAGTTTTAAAAATTTCCATATCTGCTTTTGCACCTCTTCCAAGGTACTCATAAGTTTTAGTAGAATACTCTTTTTTGGCCAGGGCTTGAAACAAATGGAGTGCACAATTATGCATAAGCCCCTATTACTATTTAGAGCCTTTAAAATATAAAAAAGTACCTTTGGGAGCTTTGCTCCTTAATTGGCTGCATTTCTACATACAATTGTCTGAAATTATGTTTTTTATACATATAAATGCTGGCACCTATATGTGAAGATGGTGAAATTGGCACTTCCATGTATAACTTACCAGCTCTTATTGTACATGTGGAAGCTGCTGAGTGATACTGCTCTTTTTTGCATGTGTACTATAGGTTTCTGAAGTCACTTTCCTACTGTATATGCCGGCAAATACAATTGGCCCCATGTTCAGCACAGCGTTTTGTAAAATGCACAGAGAAGTGTGAAATGTCCCGATCTAGACATTGCACTTCACATGTAGAGCCTCTATGCAAAATAGGATTTTTTTGTGTCACAATTTTCTAATGCAGAAATAACTTTGAGGCATGTTTACTAATTGCTGGTATTGTGCGTGTAGGCTGTGTTGAGTGCCTTGGAAGAGAGCTAATTGCAGGGAGGTGGGTACATTCGTCCCCTTCAATTAATGTGCTTCAATGCAGTGAACCTGCCATGGTGCAACTATCACCACCCATTGAGGTAGTGTTAGTTGCGTCCATGTTATCAGCGTCAGGTACCAGGTAGCGTGAGCCACAAATCCCCATGCTAGCTGCACCATGCTGGGAATAACCCTGTTCTATCCAGTTGCCACCCTGAATGCATCACCATGGTAGTGTTGGGTTTTGAGCACAGAGCCCTGCGCTGTCTTTTAGTGTGGCACCAAACTGTGTGCTAATCCCACGCTATCCTGGTAGTGCATGTTAGCAAACATGCCCCTTGGCTTTTTTAAGACCCATCCATTATTTCTGCAGCAGAGACTAAGTTCTGTTTAACCAGAAGAAGCCGGACATAAGCACACTTCAAATTATATTACTCACTTACTAGAACAAAGTAAATATTTCATCTTCCTAATCATCCCTCTAGGCCAGTCTAGGTATGTATGGGTTGTCACCATTCACCAGCAGCTGAGAACTGAGTATGACAGATTTCCAATGATGCAGTATAAGAGCTGCCTCTTCAGCTCTCTGCACCAGTTTCTCAGTTCTCAGCAGCTGAGTGAGGTGTCCCTGGGTAGTGGACTTAATGACAGACTTGAAATAGGGTAGTTTAGGTTTTGATTATATAAAAAAATAATTATAATATATAAAGGCAAGAGGGAAGCAGAAACTTGGTGCTGGGGAATAGAGGGATTGGTGTGGTAGAGCCTGCCCGGTATCCAGATCCACGGGAGCACTGGAACCCCGGAATCCACTGGAATCCACTGTTGGAACCAGGAGCACTTTTGCAAGCAAAAAACCCACGTCCCTTTCCCCTCCCCAGCTAGAGGCTACAAGCCTGTAAGCTACAGGTTGCTACATTCTCTGGGGTCCTTTGGGTGTGTGCTGTGTCTCTCCTGCCTGGGCCAATTTTTCTGGAAGCAGCAGAGGAAGCACGGTAAGCCCTCAGCAGGAGATCAGGGGATCCTGGGTTCATTAGCATAGTCTGTGGTTAGCAGGGGAGCTTCGTGTGTTTGCTGGGCAGCTCTTCGCTGTTGCATCGGGTCTGTTGCTCGTGGCGTGTCTCCTATTCCGTCTCTCATTGTCCGGCCTTCTGCGGCGTATTCTGGTTCGTCGGGAGGAGTGGGAGGCTTGTATGCTTGATCTGACGATGTTTCTGCAGTGAGCAGAAAGCTGTTATGTTCTTGATAGTGAAAGCTGTATTTGGCAGTGGTGCCTTTTGTAGAGTTGCTATGCCTGCTCTGTAATGAAGTTGCTATTATCCAGGGCTTTTTCTGAGGGGTACTTGTTGGTACTGAGTACCTTTTCCATTGTTTGCTAAAATTGACCCATTGTCCTCATTTATTAATACAGAGCCTTGCATGTGAGTTCTGGCACTTTTTTGGCTAGGAAAAATGCACTGCTATTATCAATTTCTGCAGCAGAATTTTTCATAAGTTTTTTCACATCTGATTTTGATGCCTCTGTTGCCAAAGAAACCTGCCTGTAAATACATACACCAAACATATTACTGGCCCACCACCGCACATCTGAGTAACTGAATCAGAAGTGCAGGACATGCTAGTCTTATTACATATATGCCCCCTTTCTAACATACCCAGATCAGGGTGTCTAAGTACCTGGTTCTACGGGCATACATTTCAGGGATGCCCACATTTGTAAAATGGCCTACCCCCTCTACATACTTGGCTTGCTATTTACAAGGAGCCCATCTCTAAAACTGGTAACTGGGATGTTAATTTTTTGGGGTGGAATGGTTTCAGAAGGCATGGATGGCTGCCACTTTCCCCCGGTTTTTGGACTTTGCTCTGGGTGCTCCAGACTTTTCCTAGAATGCCATCTCACATGTGGAAAATATTATAAAAATAGTGGGTGGGTGAAATCTGTGTTATTCTTCTTTGGAGCCAATATTTTGACTGGTATTCATGATTTATATCTGCCATTTGCCAATTTCACTTTTTTGTGGATTGAAATGGAGCTACAAGGAGGTAAACTTAAAAGCCACATCAGGAAGTACTTTTTCATGAAAAGGGTGGAACTCCCTTCCAGGGTAGGTGGTGGAGACAAAAAACAGTGACTAAATTCAAATCGATATTGGATAAACACAGAGGATCAAGGAAATCATAAGCCTCCATTAAACAGTTTATTGGAAGATTCACAAATTTTTTCTACAGTCTATATAGTACTCTGTGTAAAATTCTATATTTCTTTTAATTTCCTTTGTAGTTTACAGACTTTTTTGTTTTATTTGGGTTTTTAAGGAGGGGGGTGGGCAACAATAATGTGCCCTATTGATCAAATAAGGTGCTGTGTATTATTGATAAATAGTATGCATTATTGAGCAATAGAGTACAATACTACATGCTATTTATGCAATAGTCTACACTATTGTGCAGTAGTATGCACTATTGATGACACAAAAAATGAAATTAGAGGTGTTTTACCTGTCATTTTAGGTTAAAAGAGGGAAATATCACTTCAAATTAATATGCATCTCTAATTTTAATATGGCAAGCACTAATTAGCAGAGCTTCTTAAAATCATAGCTTGAGGTTTCATATTTTAGTATTCAAGAGGATGAGAATGACATAAGAATCAGGAAAATGAAAAACTCTTCAAAAACAAAAAATATAGGCTCAATGTAAGAAAACTCTTAACAAAATAATTGGACAGGGGCCTATTTGGTGAGCTGCACTGGTACTGTTTAATGTTGGGATTACTGCATACCAACAACATAGGTCTGTGCTAACATTTGAGTAATTCCTGCATTAAACAGCTAAATTGGAAGAGGGCATCGAATGGGCAAGGACTGTGCCTTATAGTTAACACAGAAGTAGTTAATGTGTATTAAATTAACATGACATATTACTTGGAGCAGTTAATGCCACCTCAAGAGATGTACCTAACTACATTCTATGTTATCTGCTGTGCAGTTAATACACAGTAGCAATTTTCTCTCTGCTTTAATTCTGGGTATGCCTCCAACAGTTAACTGCAGAAATTTAGTGCAGCTTAATAAACGTGGTTCACAGTGTCATGTGTTTAATCCTACTTTCAAGTAGCCTTCCTTGGTTTATATATAATTATATCATCATAAAATGAAATGAGGAAGAATACGTTTATTGTATTGCCTAGTATTGATATAATGCAGTCTGTTACATCTTAGCACACCTGCACTGATTTGAAGAGCGACATAGGTATTCTTGCTGTAGTATATTCAGCTTGGTGGGAGGACTGTGGCTGGAGATTTGAAGGGTGAAATTGTAATCCATTCTGAACAGTTATCAGAGTGGTGTGTGAGGTCTAAGATGGGTTTTTATTGGATTGGAAGTGGAGTAAGTTTTCCAGGCCAAAAAGGAAAAAAGTTAAAAAGAGTTCAAATGTATTTCTATAAACCTAATACGCTTGCAAAATAAGATCTAACTGCTTTAGCTGTCAAAATGTTAGAATGCATCTGGATTAATAGATGAGAGTTAATGATTCTGGCAAAACAAATTGGTGTGTTTCTCAAATAGGTGATGTTTGTTGCATATTGGAATTTGGGAGGAACATTAAAAAAAAAAAAGAGCAGCTACAAAGATCAAGAGTTTATATTTGGCATTGATGTTTAAAAAATACAGTCTTAGAAGCATGGATCAGATGTATCCTATGCATTAAGAAGGTAGAAGGAAGACTTACAACAGCAAACATGGTTAAAAGATGAGATGAAAGAGACTATTAGAGGCAAAAATATCTTTCACAAAATGGATAAAGGAAACAAATGAAGAAAATAGAAAACAGCATAAACACTGGCAAGTTGAAAGCAAGGAAGGCAAAAAAAGAATTTGGAAAGAAGCTTGCCATAGAGACACATACTCACAGTAAAATACTTTTCAGGTACATTCAAAGCAAGAAGCCAGGGAAGAAGTTGCTTGGACCATTAGATGATCAGTCTGAATGAAGTCTGCATATGGTGGTATATAAAAGGGGGTATTCAGGGTGGGTAAGGCCATAGCTGAGATACTAAGGGACATGTCTGTTAAACCGCAGTAACCTCTTGCATCTATCAAGTTCCAAACCCCATAGTATCTGCAGGAGGTATTCCCACCTTTCCCCCTGTAGATACCGTGGAGGTGTTGGTCTTACCACGGAGACCTGTGATACCTGCATTTACAGGTAGCATGGAAACTCCAATGGTGCCTGCTGATGCAAGTATCATGATTTTCTGTGGTAAGTCCAAGGGGGAACAGGAGGAAATCAGGTGCATGGAGCTCTCACTAGCCCTGTTGCCCAGTCACTACCAGGCCCCCAACCTAAGAATATTGTTGGTGCTGCAGATATACAGATCCATAGCAATGACAATAATGAATCAAGTGCCTCCCCTCCCCTTCAGCACTAATCTGCCCTGGACATCTCCTGATCTTCACTGGGATCTGTCCTGGATCGTTGCACCTCCACATGCTCTCGATCCATTAAAAATATCCTGGCAAGCCAGTCAGGCTGCTGACCCTCCGCCGATGGACATCTCCAACTCCAGGCTAGTCAATCGACCTAATTGGGGTCCCCCAGGCTCCTCCATCCCCCATTCTTCCCCTTAACCATGCCTTGAAATCTCTAATGGTCTTGCGCTCAGCAAGAGCAGGAGTGGTCCTTCCTGTTCCTGCCCTTGTAGTTGGCGTGGCACAAAATGACTGCGATCATGTGGTGCTGCCTCCTAGCGACCTATTCTCAATTGTGTATATATATTATATATGTGTGTGAGAACTATGGTTTTAAATACATTTATATGTACAGTATGGTTTTATTATTGCTTTTGATGATCTTATATGTTGCATTATGTTTATATATATTTTTGTAGGCCCCTGATGCAGGTGTTTTTGTGGAAACTCGGCTGAGTTGGGTTTATCAATAAACAACATTTGAAGAACATCTATTTGTGTGAAGCTGTGATCTGTCTCTGTTCTTGTTTCCTTGTGTTGGTCTTTCACAGAGACTCCCTTCCCCCTTTTCTGGTTTACTTTGAATAATTTTATTTTATTTTAGTATACATTTGTATACTGCTACTTCCAGCGATCAGCAGCGGTTTTGATTACAGATTGGAAATTGTCAAATCATGACAGGAAATTTTTGAGGTATAAACACATTGATTAGACAGGAAAGCACAGCACACAGAGAACTATTTTACAGGGAACATGGGCTATGGAGGGTTAAGTGGCTTGCCCAAGACCACAAGGAGCACCTGTGGGACTAGAAACCCCAGTCCTTCCGGCCCAAGGTTGCTGTCCTCCAGTGGGATTTGAACCCCCGACCTTCCGGCCCGAAGTACCTTGCCCCAACCACTAGGCCACTCCTCCACTCCCCCGGGATCTGTAATGGGATTGGTGTGTTTTAAACATATTCTATCTGGAATTGGGAGCAACAAGTGAGATGATTAAATTTGTGGATGACATCAAATTATTCAAAGTTGTTAAGTCACATGCGGATTATGAGAAATTGCAGGAGGAACTTGTGAGATAGAGACTGGGCCTCCAAATAGCAGATTCAATTTAATATAGACAAGTGCAAAGTCATGTACATAGGGAAGAATAACTTAAACTATAGATACAATAAGCTAGGTTACAGTTCAGGAGTCACCATCCAATGTCTAGGCGTCATCAAGGACATTATGTTGAAATCTTCTGTTTAGTATGCAATGGAGGCCAAAAAAAGCAAATAGAATGTTAGGAATCATTAGGAAGGGTAGAGAATAAAACAAAGAATATTATAATGCCTGTGTTTAGCTCCATGGTGTGACTGCACCTTGAGTATTGTGTATATTTCTGGTTTCCATATCTCCTAAAAGATATAACAACATTAGCAAAGGTATGGAGAAGGGCGGCCAAAATGAGAAAGGGGATGGAATAACTCTCCTACGAAGAAAGGCTGAAATGGCTGTCTTGCCACTTTAATCTCTCCCATTCCCTCCATTCCACCAGTGCAGCTTTCCTATCCCTTACACCTCCTTCTGCCTGTCCATTTCCAGAAAATCTTCCTTTTCCTATCTTGGTCCTTTCCTCTGGAATCCCCTGTCCCTTCACTTTTCATCTTGAATCCTCCCTCCTCAAATTTAAGAAGAGTTTGAATATATTACTTTTTCAACAGGCCTTCCCTCAGTCCCCTCTTCCATAACTCCTCTCCCCTCTGAGATCTCTTGCCTGCTTTTCCTTTTCCTTTCCCCTCCTTCTTTCCCAATTTGCATTTGTAAATCCCGTACTTGTCGCTTTTTCTCTCATCGTTTTGTTTGTCTTCTCTTTCCCCCATGGTTTTTGCTTTTATTGTAAACTGTTTAAGCCATTGGCAGTATAACAAGTGCAGTCAAATAAAGTAATTAAGTTAGGACTCTTCAGGTTGGAGAAGAAATGGCCGAAGGGAAATATAATAGAGGCCTATAAAATCCTGAGTGGAGTGGAACGCTATTGTTACTGTTTCAAGAAGTACAAAGACTAGGAGATACATCATAAAACTACAAAGTAGTCTATTGGAAACAGGAGAAAATATATTTCCTCTCATTGTATAATTAAGCTTTGGAAACTTGTTGCTGGAGAATGTAATAAAAGTAGGTAATGTAGCTGGGTTTAAGGAAGATTTAGACAAATTCCTGGAGAATAACCCAATAAATCATTATTAAAGTAGACCGAGAGAGAAAGCCACTGCGTATCCCTTGGGATAAGTAACCTGGAACTGGCTACTTCTGGGATATGCCAGGTACATGTGACCTGGATTGGCCACTTTTGGAAACAGGACACTGGGTCTGATGGATCTTTGGTGTGACCCAGTATGACGGTTCTTTTGTCCTTGTCATAACCTTTGACTAGTGAAACCTCAAATCTTGTAAAACAGACATCGCAGAACACATTATTTATTAATTTATTTACATTCTCTTATATACCGCGCTATTCTGCATCAGTGCGGTTTACATTGAACAGCACATGCAGCTTTTCTTTGATATGTATATCTCCTCTTCCAATGCTATAAATAAGACACATTTTTATAGTTAGGGATGAACCATTGGCTTATGCCAGTATTTATAAAGCTGTTGCTAAACATCTGTGTACTTCAGTATCTTTTATGCTTTAAACAAGTCT
The DNA here is from genome assembly GCA_033557465.1 of Ichthyophis bannanicus. NCBI lineage: Eukaryota > Metazoa > Chordata > Amphibia > Gymnophiona > Ichthyophiidae > Ichthyophis > Ichthyophis bannanicus. Next base: position 1,099,915,109 of record CM066031.1, read on the forward strand.
ATCCATTGTGCACCAGTGATGTCATGTGCTGTATGAAGCCATCAGATACCAGTTTGTGTGATGTGATTTGACCAGGCCTTGACAAATTTTCTTTCATTCAAGGAGTTAGCCCAAAAACATAGGACACAGGGACTGAAATCTCTCATTCCTCCATCCTCCTCCCAATCCCTCATTGTCAAAACTAAAATTGAAGAGTGGGAAGGGAGTGAGGGCTAGCGACCAAGGGGTCTACTGCAATTCCTTTGGGACCTTATTTACTAAGATTGTTTCCCCCTTGTGTTTCCATGTGGAAAGAAAACTTAGTAAATTGTGGCAGAAGCTAGCAGTGCCCATTCCCCAAGCATGCTGTCAGCAGCATGCCACCCTCTCTTTCCCATAACTGAACCAAAGAGGTAAGCTTTCAGTTGTGGCACAGGTCTCTACTAGTCTCCCCCTTTCTCTTATCACCCTTGTTGACTCTCACTCTCATTGCCCCCAATATGCTGCCTGTCTTAAGCCTCTTCTCTCTTTTTCCCTGGTCCTTCTTCATTCTCTTTTTATTCTCTTCTATCCCACCCATCCTCAGTCTCCTCTTCTTCATCATCTCACCTTCCTTTCTGAATCTCTCTTTCAAGTCCACCCCTCTAATCCTCTTGTCCTTCTCTCATCCTGCATTTTTAACTTAAATAATTCTCCTTACCCCACACAGTGGACAAGTTTCAGGAGGAGTAGGACTTCCTCTTTTCTTGTATCTGTCTTTTGTTTTTGTTTTTCCAATTTATGTACTTCTAGTTCACAGGCAGTTTCCCTCATTTTTAAGTTTCAAATGTTTCCATTTCTCCTCTTAATCTTCCCCTTTTCTGTTCTTTCTCTTCCTCTTCTCTGTCTTCCCTTTCCTCTCCCACCACACTCTCTCTCTCTCAACCTTCTATCTTGTCCATAAATTTGTTGTACAACCTGGTTGGCTTTTTGACCAATGATAGCACTTCATTCTGATCAAGATTCACCTTTATGTTGTGCTCATAGAGCCTCTTCCAGTTGATGGCATGAGATCATCTTCTCCTCTTCTGAGAGTGACTAGTACCTGCTGATTTCCTCATGGTCTCTGCCTCTCCATATAGAGTGGTCTGGTGATTGAAGAGGCTTGAAAGTGCTCCAGCCAAGCACACACCATTGTTATTTGTATATATAGATAGATAAATAGTGCATACAGACTACTACTATTACTATAACTTATCATTTGTATAGTGCTACAAGGCATACACAGTGCTGTACAGATACACATAAGAGACGGTCCTTGTTCACTAGAATTAAAAATTTATTCAAGACATACAAACATCACAAAAAGGGGACTAAGGTAAAACTAAGAGGAGATGATTTTAGCACACAAGGGTGGTAAACAGGAGAATAAGGGAGTCGGGTCAAAACGTAGCTTCAAAGGGGTGGAGTTTTAGCCTGGATTTGAATAGGACTAGAGATGGAGCCTGATATACTGAATCAAGTAGTTTGTTCCATTAATACAGTGCAGCAAGGTGGAATGTACAATTGAATTTCAATTGAAAGAAGCTCTCCTCCTGTGCATTTATGCCATGAAGGTATTTAAACATCTCTATCATATCTCCTCTCTCTCCCTCCCGCCTTTCCTCCAAAGTATACATACCGGAGTCTTTAAGTCTGTCCCTAAATACCTTATGACAAAGCCCACTGACCATTGTGGTAGCCACCCTCTGCATTAACTCCATCCCGTTTATATTCTTTTGAACAGGGGCAGCTCAAGGCAATCTGCTGCCTGAGGCAAGGGATGAGATGGTGCCCCCCCCCACACCCAAGAAGGGGGGGGGGATCTTTCTCAAAACTCCAGTCAGGGACTGGACCAAACCAAAAAGCCGATTAGATAATGTGGAGCAAATGCAAGATGTTTGCACACCATGGAACTAAAAAGAGCGAAACCACAGCAGTTTATAACTCCAAATTATAATTCATTTGTATTTTGTTGTTATAGACTGTGTTATACTGCTTGTGTTTTCTTTTTGAACATATATTTTGCATTCACAGAACCCTCTCCTCAACAATGGGCGCAGAGCAGAGGTAGGACATTCACCCACAGAACTCAATATATTTAAAAAAAATCTCGTTCTGGTCATCTCACCAAAAACAAACATTCTCCGGTACCAGGCATATTGGGAACGAATATAAAACCCTACTAAAGTCACTGAAGATCTGCAAGGCCAAATCTACCATACCACACCAGCATACACTTCCAAAACTTATACAATAAGGGGCATACCCAGAAAAAAGCAGCACTATAAACACTGCAATGGGTCCCAAAACATCCATACACCTATTTGAAAAGCTATACATGTGAAATTACTAGAGTACAGGTCCCTATATATAAACACCATGTTAACAGAACACCTGGCCTTGGTCACTCACTCAGAACATAGACCCTCACCAAGTACAGAATAAGTGACCACAACCTAAAGCAAAAATAAAAATATGAAGACAAAAATGAAAATGAAACCCCTAGAAGCCAGACTCCATATGCGGCGTCACACTAGATAAAAGATGCAGTTCCCCATACTGTGTGAAATATAGATAGCGCAAAGTCCAATCACTAAATTGAAAATAAAATTATTTTTTTCTACCTTTGTTGTCTGATGATTTTTGATCATGCTAGTCCGGATCTGAGGTTTCTGTTTTCCTCTGTCTTCTCTTAGCTCTTTTTTCTATGGTCTATAGTCCATCTGCCATTTCTTGTCTCTCCTTTTGCTTTCTTCATTTTCTTCCTTCAGCCTTTTTCCAGTCCCAGCAACTCTCCCCAGTATCCGCATCCTTTACAGCCTCCCCTCTCAGTACCTTCCAGTGCCAACCCCCTTGCATTTCTAGTTACCGCAACTGGTGTCTGTCCCCTTCCAGTCTGCCTCCTTCCCCACCGTCCAGCCCCTTCTAGTTAAAATATCATCTCACGGGGGGCGGAGCCTGATGTCCAGCGGGTAGGACGCTTTGCGTTGAAGCTCCCGAGAGGCCTACTTAGAATCCTGACTTAATACCTATACAAATTTACTATTTCGCTCCGAGCTGACCGGGGCACCTCGGGGGGAATGGCGGCCCATAAACCCAGCGCGCTTGGACTTCGGGTCTCCTTCTTCTTCTCACGGAAAACGCTCCAAAACAGAGGTGTCCTCCCCACAGAAGATGGTTCCATTTCGTGAAAACCCCGAGATGCACCTGGAGATTTTGGAGGAAATACGCGGCGTGAAGGAATTGGTGCAGTCCAATGGAGAAGCGCTTCGAGCCATGCGAGAAGACTTTGGAGTGCTCCAGGACCGACTTGAAAGTCTTTCATTACGGCAGGACAACATGGCCGGGGTCCTCGACTCGCACGAGGTGCGCTTGGGCAAACTGGACGAGGCTGAGCGCCAGATACAGAATCTTCAAAAGGAGTTAGAAGATAGCAATAATCGAGCCCGCCGCAACAATGTGAGGCTTCTCGGAATGCCGGAGGGGGTGGAAGCAGGAGATATAAGAGAATTCTTGCTCAAAACTCTTCCCTCCTTGCTGAAGATCACTTTTCACAGAGAACTGGAAATCGATCGAGCACACCGTGTTCCTGCCCACATGGCGCTCAACCGCACGACCCCCCGGCCTATTGTCTTTAGCTTGCTACGATATCAACAAGTGGAACAAATTTTACATGCTGCCCGAGCGAATCATCATCTGGAATTTGAAGGTCGTAAGGTCTCCTTCTTTCCTGATTTGGCAAAGCCTACCGTTGACCGTCGGAAGAAACTTCTTGCTTTTCGCCCTCGACTTCAACAGCTACAAGCTCGCTTTGGCCTGTTGTATCCAGCGAAGCTCCGAGTGACTCTCCACAACCAAACCAGGACGTTCGAAGATCCTGATCTACTATCAACATTTTTAGACTCCAAAGAAGCAGAGCAGATGCGCTAATCCCAAATCTTGGACTCTTATTTGCCGGCTCTATCCGCCATTTTGAAAGGCCCGATGCGGCGGTCATAGCTAAGTACAGAAATAGCCTGGACTTTCTTTCTTTCTCTATATGACTTTTGTTTTTTGGTCTCCTATCCCTTCATGATGTGTGCCTCGGTCGGATTCGGAGCACGCACAGTCCTACAGGTTATTTATTTTATTTATTTATTTATTTATTTATTTAACATTTCTTATATACCGCGCTATTAAGATCAGTGCGGTGTACATTGAACAAAATATACAACAATGTATGCAAGTAACATTGAGTTTACATAGAACATGGGAATATATAACATGGATTAACAGGGAAAACTATGTACAGTCAACATCATATATGTATATGTTTTTACTAAATAAATATGTTAGCTCAAGTGGATATTATCTGCGTAATTTATGTGTTTTTTCAATTTCGGCCTTCTCTGGGGTTTCTCCCCGCAGACACATGGTCGCCAGTAATTTTGGGGTTTTGCTTCTCCTCTACCGTACTGCGGTTTTCTTTGTTAATGTGGGGCGCTTCATTGTATTATATTAGCTTATTTTCCTATGTCATGTGTACAGCCAGATACAGTCAGTTTGAGGGACATAGTGAAATTATGTGTGCTATCATGCTCAGAATTTTTAACTTTTCTGAATGGCCTTATGTAAAATCTTATCATTCACCGTCAAAGGCATTAATGGTCCACTCAAAGGAAAGAAAATCCTTAGCTATCTTAGCCATGAGCATGTTGATTTAGTGTTTCTTCAGGAAACGCCTTTAAACTCTGCTGAAACACTGAAACTCCATGCTAAGTCTCACATGGTAGCTGCCTATTCTCCCACCGTTTTCAAATGACACGGGATAGCCACTCTGGTTACGAAGTCTTTGCACGCTACTGTACCTGATATTAGCACTGACAAGGAGGGTAGATGGGCCCGTGTACACCTTGAGGTTGGAGATAGTGAATTCACGTGTATTTGCATTATGCCCCGAATGTGGACAACCCTGCTTACTATGCAAGTATTGCGCAGTTGGCCTCGGCCTCTGCCAATGCTCCATTAATACTTGGTGGCGATTTTACTCAAGTGTTCCCTCTATCTTTTCTTCTCAAACAAGGTGCTCGTTGGTTGGAAGATCCAGCACCGAGTAGACCTGTGTGGCTAGATATAGAAGCGGGCCTTTGCAAACCGATTCCTCTTACCTTTCTCCCTGGTATGACTCTCCCATCAGGCTCCCACCATCCACCAATGCTTTTAGACACTTTAGGTGCCTTTAATGCTCTTATGCATTCTTTAGACTCCCGACTCTGGTCAGTGCAATTTCAGTATCGCCTTTGGTGCACTAGAGTACTCCCGCCATCGGCATTCTTTACATAAGGTTGATTGGAGACTTTCCGATCTCTCGGTAGTTCACCGGGTGTAGCATTCAATTTTACTAAACCTTCTGTAATGCTATAACTAGAGATACCCCTATAGCGCAGAAAGTATGGGAGAGAGAATGGCATGTGACTTTGACCTCGGAGCAATGGAGCCTTATCTGGAGAAGAGGGACACGGGATCCCGAACCGCCACACTCATTCATACCCTCTACTATCTAGCCCACCGGTGTTATTACACTACTCACAGATTAGACAAATGTAACAATACTCAGGTCAATGGTTGCTGGACACGTCCTGCGGCCATTGGTTCATTGCCTCATGTTATGCATGAATATCCCGCACTACAGTATTACTGGCGTCGGGTCTGGGGTCGTATTTAGTTTATCTCGCACTCTCAGGAGCCCCTTTCTTGGAGGATAGTGGGACTTCGCCCAGTTGCGTGGATCCCCTCTCTCCCAAAAATGGCTAATCTCCTTTCGAACTTTATGCTTGGCATTGCTATTTCCCTAATTAAGTAATACTGGAAAATTAGCTCCCATTTGAGCCCCAATGAATGGTGGAATCATGCCTGTCTTTACAGTAAATATGACCAAATACCTCGTCTGTTCGCTTCCTCCGTTCAGACTCCTTCTCATTGGTCTCAATGGAAGCTGCTCAATGACTATGTACATTTTGCATTTTGCTAAATGCTCTCATCTGACTGTCTAACCTTGTATATATCTCTGTCCCATGATCATGCTGTATTGTAGATACTCTTTTGATCGTTTGATGTATAATCACTGTTAATTGGAAGCGCTCACATGCTGATATAATCGGGTAGAGAAGAAGCATCGGGGTGGGGGGTAATGGGTTTACTTTTCCTTATTGTATACTTGTCTTGTCTCTTTTGGTGTGTTGTTTCTTTTGTTTGTTGCAAAATGAAAATAAAAGTTTAAAAAAAAAAAATATCATCTCACGTATCGGTGAACTTTCAGTCCTAGTGCCCCCTCCCATGTCAGTTCCCTTCCAGTCACCCTCTCCTCTGTCCATCTGCCTTCCAGTGCCATCCCCATGTATCAGCTCCCTTCCAACCCCTATGTCAGCTCCCTTCCAGCCCTCCACCTTTCCCCCTGTCAGTTCTCTTCCAACCCCCCTCCTATTATCCAGCCACTTTCCAACCCCATTCCCAAGTGTCTGCTCCCTTCCAGCTGTCCCCCCATGTCTGCTCCCTTCCAGCTCTCCTCCCTTTGTCTGCTCCCTTCCAACCCTTCCCCCATGTGCGCTCCTTTCCATCCCCCTCAATGTCTGCTCCCTTTCAGCTCCCCCACATATCTGCTCCCTTCCAGCTCCCCCGTATATCTTTTCCCTTCCAGCTCCCCCCATGTATGCTCTGCTCCCTTCCAGCTCCCCCCCCCCATGTCTGCTCCCTTCTGGCGCCTTTCCCTCCCCCCCTCACTGATTTGTCCTTTAAAAAAAAAAAGAGCAGCCGCGGGAACATTTCTCTGTTCCCACAGCTCTGCTAACATTTAAACTGCTGGGTCGCGGAGTTTCTAAAGGCAAGAATAAGTCATTTATTACATTTAGAAACTTTATCTCCCTAGAATGTCCTGCCGTGACACTGACCCAGTCAATACGGGGTAATTGAAATAACCCATTATTATTACTGTGCTGTAACTTTTGTTAGCTTCCCTGATTTCTTTGAGCATTTCATCATCCATTTGTTCATTTTGGCCAGGCGGTCGATAGTACACCCCCACTGCCATCTCCCTTCCCCTTTTTACATGGAATTTCAATCCATAGAGATTCTACAGCAAATTTTGTTTCCTGCAAAACTTTAATCCTTTATGACTCAATGCCCTCTCTAACATAGAGCGCAACCCTTCCACCAATTTGATCAGCTCTATCATTATGATATAGTTTGTACCCAGATATCACAGTGTCCCACTGGTTGCCCTCCTTCCACCATGTCTCTGAGATACCATTCATATCTAACCTCTTATTTAGTGCTATATATTCTAACTCACCCATCTTATTTTTTAGACTTCTAGCATTTGCATACAAGCATTTTAGAGACTGTATTTTATTCATATTAATCTGGCTATCGGTAGGGAGGGGTAATTTGGAATTTTTAAGCTCTGTCTGCTCCGTACTCAAGGGCATTTAAGCTACTTTTGTCGTTATTGGAACCTCTCTGCTGATATGCCTTAACTTCATTCTTTTGGTAGTATCCTTCAAGGATACATTGTTCCGAACCATGCGCTCTTGGGCGACTGTCGGCTCTTTCCTATTGTCTAGTTTAAAAGCTGCTCTATCTCCTTTTTAAAGGTTAATGCCAGCAGCCTGGTTCCATCCCGGTTAAGGTGAAGCCCATCCCTTTGGAAGAGCCCCTCCTTTCCCTGAATGTTCCCCAGTTCCTAACAAATCCAAAACCCTCATCCTTGCACCATTGTCTCATCCTTGTATTGAGACTCCGGAACTCTGCCTGCCTTCTGGGTCCTGTGCGTGGATCGGGAAGCATTTCGGAGAATGCTACCCTGGAAGTTCTGGATTTCAGCTTCCTACCTAAAAGGCTAAATTTAGCCTCCAGAACCTCCCTACCACATTTTCCTATGTCATTGGTACCGACATGTACCAAGACAGCAGACTTCCCCCCCCCCCCAGCACTATCTAATACCTTGTCTAGGGGCCCATGAGGTCCGCTACCTTCGCACCAGGCAGGCATGTTACCAGGCGATCCTCACGTCCACCAGGCACCCAGCTATCTACATGCCTAATGATCGAATCACTAACTATAACAGCTGCCTTAACCCTTCCCTCATGGGCACATGGCCTTGGAGAAACTTCCTTGGTGCGAGAGGGTTTTACATCACCTGGAGGACAGATCCTAGCTGCAGGATCACTTCCTGCCACACCAGAGTGATGCTCTCCTGTCATGTGACCTCTCTCCTCCATGGCAACAGGGATGCTGCCAGACTGGAGGTGGGAATTCAGGACTGTATCCATGTAGGTCTCATCTATGTACCTCTCTGTCTTCCTTATGTCCTACAAGTCTGCTGCTCTAGCCTCCAGAGATCAAACACGTTCCCTGAGAGCAAAGAGTTCCTTGCACCTAGTGCACACGTAAAACCCTTCACCAACTGGGAGAAACTCATACATGTGGCACTCAATGCAAAAGACTGGAAAGCCCCCATCTCGCTGCTGGACTGCTGTCTTCATTTTAGTTTTAAGGTTGTGTTTAGATATTTAAGTTCTTTACTTGCTAAGGGTTGCCTGGGATACTTGTATTAGGTATAGTTTTATTAGTATGTTTAATGTACTTTATTCACCTGAAGCTTAATTAATCTCAGGTCCTTAATGTATGCCTGATGAGGATAAATAGCTGCACAAGAGTGAATATGACATCTCCTTTCCTTAAGATGTTTAAGCACCTATAAAGCTACGATTATCCCAGGGGTTGGTGGGTGTTGGGGAGGGAGGGAAAGAAGACCTATGAAAAACTGGCTGCTACAGAGTACCCTGTCCTGTGCTTCTAAGGTAATCTGTGACCAATTTCCAGGGGAAGTCCCACAGCCCTTGCTTGGATAGAGGGATTCTTGGGGTCTAAATTTAACCAGAAAGCTCTCTGCTGTGTTTTAAATTTAAACTGAAAGCTCTTTGCTGCTACTAGGCCCTGACTGATTTAACAAATACACTGGGTTCACAGATTAATCAGCTTTAATCGAAATAATTTCTTTTTCCCCAAGATGTAGAAAACTTCCCAGAAGTAAATACTTACAATTGCAGATCTCTCTCCGGAAGTAACAGTCCCCTTTTGTAGTCCTTGAAAGAGCAGAGTTTTAGACTGACAACATTCACAAAAATGTTAAATATCTAGAAATAACAAATTCCACAAGTGATTAAATTATTTTTCTGTTAAGGTATTAGGCTACATTTTTTGTATCATCTTTCTTTTCTGGGACACTGTTCCACATTTGCTGATGAAGGAGACTGAAGGGGGGAACAGCTAGGAGCTTTATACAAGCTTCTAGTCTTGGAGCAAGAAATGTTTTGTTATACTAAAATATTTCTCATGGGTTTTTAGCAGCTTGTTTATTTACATCCTACATGCAGCCTGGAGAGTATTGCATTGCTGACAGAATTCATTAGGGTACTATGGAATATCTTCCTGCTATAAACAAGTGAATGTCATCCCATTGCACACCAAGATGTTTTGTTGGCCATGTGCCATTCTTCTGGTATCAAGCTATTTTAAAAAGAAGTCTACATCTGAAAATTTTGTCTGACTTGAAAACAGTTAGGCCTTTGGTTTACATGACGAGACTATTATAGTGCTGTTCTCTTTTGGGATTGCTTTCTTTCAAAAGAAAGAAGGGAACTTTGCAGACAAAAAGCATACTTTCAGGAACCTACATTGTAGAACTTTTATTTATTTGGATTTAGCTCATGGCCCTTTCAGTAATAGCTCAAGGCAAATTATATTCAGGTTTACTGAGGTATATTCCTTTCCCCGGAGGGCTTAAATCTAAATTTTCACAAGAGGCACTAGAGAGTTAAATGACTTGTCCAGGATCACAATGAGCGTCAGTGGAATTTGAAATTCTGCTTCCCTGGTTGCCAGCCCATTGCTCTAACCATTAAGCTACCCCTGAGTATGCATTTTTCAATTATTATCTTAAATTTTTACTGCGGATGATTTTGTTTCATATAGGACAAATTAAAATGACACATTTTCTATTATTTTGTGCCAATTTAGGTCGCCGATTTCATTGCATTCAGTCCATGGATGGGATGCTTATGTTCTTTGAACAAGAAAGCTATGCTTTTGGACGATATCTGCCTGGGTTTCTTCTGCCTGGTCCACTTTGTTACAGCTCTCGGACCGATTCCTTCATAACAGTGTCTTCTTGCCGGCAGATTGAGAGCTACAAGTAAGTATGAATAGCTTTTAATGATTTTCCATCCTGTTCACAATAGGTGGCATTTTCAAAGCGTTTTACCCAGTTAGCAGGTGTGCTAAACGGTTAAAACTCGGTCATCCCTATATTCAGAGGCACTAACCAGTTAGTACTACTGAATATCCTCACAGACTGCTGAGAACAACGCTGGTTAAAACATAGGAGGTCTGTAAGTGGATCGGAGGTGGTTGATGGCCACTATCTGATTATCAGCGATATTCAGACTCTAACTGGATAGCTAAACCAGTTAAATTTAGGTCAACTAAACAGCTGTCCTATTTTTCCTATATTATTAGCGGCTGAATATAGGCACTAACTGGATAGCGACATCACTGTCCCCAGACAGCCTGGATATTTTCTGTCTCTGAATCTCTGATTTTAAATAAAGTGACAATGGCTAGATGCTTTTAACTAGCCTAGGCACTGCTGTTGAATATGGCCAGCAGTGTAATTAAAGGTAACATTTTTCTGTTTAAGACTTCCCTTTTTATTTTAAAGGAAAGGTGAAGAATACTTTATTTGGGGCCGATTGAAATATGGGCAAAGTAAGCACCTGTCGACGGCCAAAACTTTAGGGGACCTTGTTTGAGATGTCTTGATTGTCCTAGTTTTGCTGCAATTTTATACAAAATGATACCACCCAACCTCAAGCCAGTACTTGTTCAAGTCAGGCACCTCACAGTGATTGAATAAGGTCTTTGGCTGTGAGTATGGGCAAGTTAGCCATAGCACATAGGAATATAACACATGCCATACTGGGTCATACCAGTGGTCCATCAAGCCCAGTATCCTGTTCTCAACAGCAGCCAATCCATATCACAAGTACCTGGCAGGTTCCCAAAAAGATACACAGATTCCATGCTGCTTATCCCAGGGTAGTGGATTTCTTTGGTACTCTTTAATAATAGTTTATAGATTTTTCTTCTAGGAACTTGTCCAAACCTCTTTAAACCCAGCTACACTAACAGCTTTTACTACATCTGCCAGTAATGAATTCCAGAATTTGATTGCATGTAGAATGAAAAAATATTTTTTCCTATTAGTCCTAAATGGACTTTATTGTAGCTTCATTGTGTGTTCCTTAGAGAGGAGGCACTGTGGGTTAAACTAGTAAAAGGGAAAGAGAAATCCATTTGCATTAGAGTTATATACAGATCCCCATCACAGGGGGTAGAAGTGGATGAAGATTTAATACAAGACATACATAGCATTGCCCTGAAAGGAGAAGTACTAATGATAGGTGATTGCAATATGCTAGATGTGGATTGACACATCCCTGCTGAAGTGTCATCTAGAAGTAAGGAGATCCTGGATTCTCTACAGGGAGAACTATTCAGGCAACTGGTAACAGAACCCACACATTGTGGGACCATACTGGACTTAGTGCTTACCAATGGGGAAAGTGTTTCTGATTTTACAGTGGGAGATCAACTCACATCCAGTTATCACCAGATAGTATGGTTCAGTATTAGTACTAGGGCTGATAAAATCAAAAGCGAGGGTCTTAGACACCCATACATAGCAACAGAAGTGACAGGAATCTGGAACAATTTTCAGAAGACTGTGTTCGAGTGGAACTAGTTAAACTAAAAGTAGACAAAGCCATGGGTCCAGATGGGATATTGTAATCTTTCGCCGCTCTCTACTTCCCAGACGAGCCCCCATAAAATGTAATCTTTCACTGCTCTCTACTTTCGGTTACTCTCCGTTTGGTCCTGGGTTCATTTCACAGAGACAGTAGGGTTTGTAGCATAATAAGACAACCAAACAGGTGTGGCTTGGAAAAAGGTTTTTATATAGAAATAGGCTTATTACGTAGGTACAGAACAGATGTAAAAAGCTGTTATAAAGCTGCTTCAGTGTACTTCAATGAATCTGTGTGTCTGTGTGTGAGAGAGAATAGGAAGAGAGAGAGAGAGAAGGGTGTAGTCAGAAGTGGGTGTTCAATGAATAGGAAGAGAAGAGAAAGAAGGGGGGGGGTAAGAAGTGGGTGTAAGGAGTGTCCGATGAAATAGGAAGAGAGAGATATTTTTGTCCTTCTCTGTATTTTATAGTGAAATTCTTCTCCAGCACCTCCCTTTGTAATAATTTGGTCTGTTTGGTCTGATCTCTCCTGATTAGCAAGGAGGGGCTGTTGTCTTACAGACTAATCACTCGTATTTTTAGGTCATTTTGTAGAGGGTAAACTAATGTATGAAAGTTGTGTGGACAATCCCTCAAATCCAAAAAACTCCGGCTATGATCTTTTTCTATATAAGTAACTTGTGGTATTTTATGAAAGAAGAACTACAGGTCTCAGACTCTATGTAGGAACTCTCCTGCAGACTATGTCAATGGATATGTGCCACTCTTGCATCAACGACCTGCATTCTCTCTTAAGTTATCATGAACAATAATGCTTGACAGGCAAGTTGACATTCCATATTTAAAGATATAAGAATAAGAGCCATAAGATAAGAACAATTATTCTTATATCTTTAAATATGGAATGTCAACTTGCCTGTCAAGCATTATTGTTCATGATAACTTAAGAGAGAACGCAGGTTGTTGATGCAAGAGTGGCACATATCCATTGACATAGTCTGCAGGAGAGTGCCTATATAGAGTCTGAGACCTGTAGTTCTTCTTACAGACTAATCAGGCAAACTAGGCCCATCAGGTTCTTTCCTGATTAGCAAGGAGGGGATGTTGTCTTACAGACTAATCACATCAGGTAAACTACACTCATTAAGTCTGGAGACTGACATCCCCAGGGGGTCAGAGCTGCCTGCAATCCAAGGTCTGGGAAAAGCCATGACACCTATGCTAGGCATAATGTCATGCTGATGTATGCTGACAGATATATCCAGGAATACTGAGGCAACTTGGGGGCGTTCTAGCGGCTCCACTTTCTGACCTTTTCAATGCCTCTTTGGAGTTGAGATTGGTGCCAGAGGACTGGAGAGAGAGGCACATGTGGTCCCTTTCCACAAAAGTGAATGTAAGGATGACATTGAGAACTTCAGGCTGATTAGTTAACCTCTGTGGTTAGTAAAATATTGGAAAGGCTACTAAAGGAGAAAATAGTGAGGTTTCTGAAGTCCAATGGATCTGAGGCAGCGTGGATTCACCAGAGGCAGATCTTGTCAGACAAATCTGATAGATTTATTTGACTGGGTGACCAGGGAGTTGGACAGAGGAAGAACCCTAGTTGTGGTTAATTTAGATTTCAGTAAAACCTTTGATCAGCATCAGCCGCACTAGTTTCTATGACATTGAAGGCTGCATCGGACGCTGGTGGTGCAGAAACATCAAGGGGTCCTTGTGCTCTGTTGGAGCTGAGCATTCATACTACCCTGGAGCATTAGTCAACGATCGATGTTTGCCCGAAAGTGAAGAGAGATTTCTATTCATCTTCATTGATGCTGAAGGGTGAACACGTTGTGCCCAATATTGAGCTGTTGGCATTTTGGAAGGGCTGTGCGCCTCATTAGCTCATAGCCCTTGCCGCTGACCTCTAACCCAGATATTCAACGCCACAGCAACGGCATTGAATATCCGGTGTTCGCTGCCAACACATGAAACCTTGGAGGCTAACCGTGCAGCAGAGATATTGGATGCTGCTCAGTTAGCTCCTGTGCCTAAAAGATAGGTGAGGGTTTTCCTCGCCTATCTTTTAGGGGCATGTCCCTAACCAGGCAGCATGCAATATTGCTGCTGCCTGGTTAGCGACAGTCTCCACCTCCCTACCACCCCAGAATGCCCCCCAACATGCCCTGATGCTAACCAGATAGCATCGGGGCACATAAGAGACTTATAAGGGGATATTCACTGGCACTAACTGTGTAAGTGCTGTTGAATTTCCCCATTAAAGGCATTTACACGGTTTACTGGGTTATACTGTGTAAATGCCTTCGAACATTGGGCCCGTTAAGAAATGGGTGGATGCTTTGGTGCATCGAGTACCAAAGCTGTCTCAGGCATGGCATTGGGAGCAAAGAGGGTTCACAGGAGTACCCCTCAAATCAGCCCCTGAAAGGAGGAGAACTCATCCTCCAAAACACTGGAGGGGTAGCAACAGTCTACTGAGAGCTGAGATCAAGCAACTGATATACCCTCACAGAATACGGGAACATCAGTCCCACAGCCTTCAGAGACAGCAGCATGTGTGCTGATGTCTGCTGCATTGGCATCTATAGTGGTCTTAGCCAATCCTCAAGAAGCATCGAGTGCCTGCGGGAGAGGCATCGCGTTCGGGGCATCAAAGAGCACAGATGCCGAAGCCTTCCTAGCTGATGCCGAAGCCTTCCTAGTCTTCCTTTCTAGTGCATAGGGGTCCGATAGTTCCCTGAAATCTAAAATGTCATTGGTGCATCGACGCACCCGAAGGAACTCCTGATCCTCTAAGGGCAAGAGTCTTCCAGCCCGAGACACAGATATTTTGATTTCCTCTCTGAGTCACTTGGAAGTCTGGGTCTTGGATGATAAATATGAGGGCATGTCAGAGGGCAGGTCCCCAGAACTACTATCTGACCCTTCATCTCATGAGAGGTATAAATCATCTCCTGGGGACATGATTTTCCAAAATTTTGCTTGGGATATGGCTCAAACCATTTGATTGCCTTTGGAAACTGAGGATGAGCTCAGCACAGAAGAATTAGTGATCCTTCAGCACGTCTCTTCCCAGGGCTAGCCCTCAAACTAGGCAGTCGCCTAGGGCGGCAGACCTGGGTGGGTAGCATCGCTAACCCAACCCCCCAGGGAAGTGGCAGCTGAACTGCCACTTCAGAAACATGACGGGCTTTAAAATTCCCACTCACGTGCATGCAGTTCTGGCCTGCTGCTCCTGCCCTCCCTTCAAGAAAGTTGCATTGGATGGGGGACAGGAGTGGCAGGCTTTGAGCGTATGTGTGCACGAGCACGTTAAGGCCAAATGCAGTGCTGAAGCGGCAGTTCAGCCACTGCCGTTTCAGCACAAGGTGGGGTTGGCATGGTGGATTGGACGGAGGCGCAGTCTTGGGGGGGGGGGGTGGTGGCACGATGGGTCTGCCTAGGGCAGCAGAAACAATCGTGCTGCCACTACGTGTGCCCATACAGAAGTCGTGACAGTGCCCATGTACCACATCCTTCAAAAAATACAGATGAGAATGTGGGAGAACCCCCTCACTCTACCTCTGGTCAGTAGAAAGATTGACTTTGTATTTAGAGTTCAGCAGGCTCCCAAGTTCGAGAAGCTCCAACTTCCTCGCCTCTCCTTAGTGCTCACATCTACCCTTAAGAGATCTAAAAGTTCCAAGACTCACTCTCGACTCCCCAAGGGAGGGAAGATTGGACATTAGACTCTTTTGAGAGAAGGGATTTCCAGGGTACCATGCTTGCAGCCTGCATGGCCTCTTACTAGCTCTACATGGGCTTGTTTTTGAAGGACATCATGAGCTTTCTGGATGATCTGTCCCAATATCTCCCTTCAGAGAGATTAGAACAGTATCATTCTCCAGTGAGGATTGCTCGAAATTCATAGTCCGTGCAACATATGACATATTCAAATTGATATTGAGAGTTTCTGCAATGGGAATTGGTGCTCAGAGACTCGCCTAGGTTCAGGTCTCAGACCTTGAACAATCTGTGCAGGATAAGCATGCTGACATACCATGCTATGAAGGAAACTCTTTGGGGAAAAAGTCAAAGAAAAGGCTGGCTTCATTGAAAAGCAGCATGTCACCCATTGTAATCTCTCAAGACACATATCTGAGTTCACCTCCTACTGTAGGAAGTTTCAAGGTGGCAACCAGAAAAAGACATTATTTTCGCGGGTGTAGGTACTTTTCTGTTTCTCACTATCCCCAATCAAAACAGTTTCCTAGAGCTCAGGTAAAGTGAGAGAAGTCTCGGAATGCCCAGTAGGCTCCTTAATCAAAACCAGGGGTGGGATTTTCATTGGTTCTAGAAGAGCATATCCACTCTACCTGTAACTGCAGTGGGAGTTTCACTCTTGTTGTCCAGAGGTGGTCCTTTGTGACCTCAGATACTTGCATCTTGTAAATTGTCCAAAGTGGTTACAAACTGCCTTTATTCTATCTGCTTCCAAATTGCCCACTGAGGGCTCAGTCTTTAGACCCTCAATATTAGGAACTACTTAAGAGAGAAGTCACTGTCCCCCTAAAGGATCTTGTGATCAAGCTCGTGCCACCAGAGCAGAGAGGGAAAGGATTTTATTCCAGGTATTTCCTGATCACCAAGAAGATGGGAGGATTCCATCCCATCCTAGATGTAAAAAATCTGAACACACATCTGGTCAAAGAAAAGTTCAGAATGATTTCTCTGGGCATCCTGCTCTCTTATTTTCAAAAAAGAGATTGGCTATGATCTTTGAATCTAAAGGGTGCTTATACCTTATAGAGATACATCCCATTCACAGAAAGTATCTCAGATTCATAGCAGGATGGCAGCACTTCCAGTACCATGTTCTGCCAATTGGCCTAGCATCAGCGCTTCGGGTTTTCATCAAATGCCTTGCCGTGATAGCAGCTTTCCTATGCAAAATGGAAGTGTTTGTCTTCCCCTACCTGGATTGATCGCGTTCCACTCAAAAAGAAGTGTGCAAATCAGCACGGCTGACCATTTGGGTATTGGAACTACTAGGCTTTGTAATAAATTCCATAGACTAACCTTCGGCCCACCCAACAATTGGAATTCATAGGATCCCTGCTTGATACAACTCAGGCGAGAGCCTTCCTGCGCAAATGATTATCCAGGCTAACAGCAATAGTGTAGGAGATTCAATTGAGTCAGCGGGTAACAGTTTGCAAGGTTATAATGGTACTGGGCCACATGGCTTCTACATAGAGTACATGTAAAATCCTTGGCATGTCTGCATATGAGACTGCCCAATGGAAGCTGAAAATCCAGTGGTCACAAGCCTCAGGCCATCTCAGCAGGGGCGGCCCAAGGGGGGTGCGGGGCCTCATTTGCATAAAAAGTCTCATTTGCATAAACATTAGCATAATGTTAACATACCTCTTAATGAGTGTCTGGATAAAGAAAGACTACCAGATTTCTACATTACTGTATTCCAGTGCCAACCGCCAGGCACATTAGGAAGTACTATAACACTGACCATTTAGAACCAATAGCAAACCAGCTGTACCATAACAGCGCTAACAGGACTCACAAAGCACCAAATCCTACCTATTAAAAAGGTAACACTGCAAATATTAAATCAATACATCTCCTTCTAGGGAAAGAGAACAAGTGGCACTGTCACACAGAAACTACAAGAATAGAATACCTCAGCTCAGTTACACATGCAGAACATAGACCATCACCAAACAAAGAACAAGGAATCACAATTTAGAAATCGGAAGGCAATAATTAAATTGAGAACCCTTAAAGCCAAACTTGGAATGTACAACAACACTATAAATTAATTTCCTTTTGTACTAAACAAAAATGCAAAGACGTTAGTGATACACATTTCCCAGAGCTGACATATTCCAGTTAATAAATTCAAAATAAAAAAGTATTTTTCTATCTTTTGTTGTTTGGGCATTTTATTTTTCAATTGCAATTGCTCCAATCACTTTCTTCTGGTCTCTTCTGTCTTCTACTAATTTTCCATTGTCTGCTGTCCATTTGTCCTTTCTTCTCTCTTCTAAATTTTTTCCATTCTATCTTCTACATCTGCTTTAACATACTGATCTTTCCCCTTTTGTTCTTTCCCCAATTTCTTTTTTATTCTTTTATCATCCACTCAAATTTCACCCTTCCATTCTCAATCCCCACTTACTCTGCCAATACCCAGCAATTTGTAGATTTTTCTTCCCTCCCACACAAAATATCTTTTCCCCCTCCATCCTCATTCCCCCAGCTCCATCCCCTTCTAGTCCTCCCCCAAAATCAGCTCCCTTCTAGTTCCAGCCCCACTCAGCATCTTCTCCCTACTAATTGCATTCTCCCCCCCGCATCAACCCATTTCCAGTCTTAGCCCCCCCAATCAGCTCATTTCCAGTCCTATTCCACCCCCCATCAGCCCATTTCCAGTCCAAGCTCCCCCCATCAGCTCATTTACAATCCTAGGGCCCCCCCATCGGCCATTTCCAATACTAGTCCCCCCATAAACCAATTCCAATCCTATTCCAGTGAGCTGATGGGGGGGCTTGGACTGAAAAATTGTGCCGAGTGTGGAAGTTGCTTCAGCCCATTTCCAGTCCAATCGCCCCCACACTCAGTCCATTACCAGTCCGAGTTCCCCCCCCCATCACCTCATTTCCAGTCCAAGCTGCCCCTATCAGCCATTTCTAAAAGTAGCCCCCCCCCCATTGGACATTTCCAATCCTATTCCAGAACTACTCAGTCCATTTCCACTCTTACCCCACCCCCAAAGCCCATTTGCTGTCCTAGTCCTCCCCATCAGCTCATTTGTACCCCCTCCCACTCAGCTCATTTCCATTCCTAGCCCCCCACTCAGCCCATTTCCATTCCTAGGTCCCCCTCAGCTCATTTCCAATCCTAGCCTTCCCCATTCAGCCCATTTCCAACTATAGCCCCCCAGCCCATTTCCAATCCTAGCCTCCCCCCATTCAGCCCATTTCCAATTATAGCCCCCCAGCCCAAGTCCAATCCTAGCCTCCCCCCATTCAGCCCATTTCCAATTATAGCTCCCCCAGCCCAATTCCAATCTTAGACTCCCCCCATTCAACCGCTTTCCAATTTTAGACCCCTCCACAGCCCATTTCAAGCCCAAGCCTCTTCACCGAAGAGCCCCGCGGCAGGCTTCAGCGGCTCCCAGTAGGCTCAGCAATGCTGGTTACAGCTGCCGAAAGAGCGTTGTTCCCTTCACTTTGGCAGCTGTATTGTAATGAAGAGTGCAGGCACGCTGAGAGACGGGACACAGGAAGTGTCCTTGGACCTCCAGCACGCCTGCGATCTTCATTACAATACTCTGCC
>CM066031.1:1099934791-1100062002 GCA_033557465.1 Ichthyophis bannanicus
AATTTCATACGCTTTCTGGAATTGGGGCGAGCCTATGAAGATGACTCGACGCTCTGGCCCCTGACGTTGGAGGAGGAGTGTGTTTGTGGGGTCCCTTTATGAGTGAGGAAATGGATTTCAAGCTGTCAGATAGCCAGGAAAGTTGGCTGCCAACCAAAGCGCTGTTAAGATTGTACAGACTAAAGGAAAGAAACGGTTTCAGTTTGTACAAGCCTCCGCAGGTCTTCCACGTGCATCAACATCACGCCAGGTGCGCATTTACGACGCAATTCCCTGACTAATCGCAAGGTTCGACCTCGTCCCTCTCTCCAGTGACGACTTCGATGAGTCGGTCAGACAACAGTGAGGTCAGTGTCAGCTCATGCAACGATTTCGTCGCCAGTGCCTGCTTTTTGGGTCTCCCGTTTCTGCAACGCATGGGGAAATAAGCCACTGATAGACGTGACATACAAGGCACAACCGTCCGATCCATGTGGGCGAGAAAGCACTCCAACCTGGTCGAAACTGCAAATTTGGGAAAAGGTGCTATTCAGCGGGAAAGCACCTTTCTGCCTGTTTTGTGGTAACCAAGCCCAACCCTAGGTGAGGAGATTTCCTGGAGAGGCATTCAAGCCTAAGTGTCTCAACCTCCAACTGTGAAAGCATCATTGAAGGGTCTTGGTCTGGTGCTGCATTGCTGCCAGTGGCATTGGAATGGAACGTCTTCCCCATTCTCATCGATTGAATGGTCATTTCGGGCCAAGTATATCACCATACCTGTGCAAGAAGTGCAGGGTGCCCATCAGCACATCTAACTGTTGTCCTGGCCAGTTTTCCTGTTCCAAGATGACAAGGCATCCCTGCCTATCGCGCTCCACCAGGCTGATTCATTGGAAAGCCAGCGGAACAATATCAAGTCAATGGACTGGCCTGGCCCAGTCTCCTAGTATCTGAATCCAATCGCGAACCTTTTGCAACAAGGTGGGCCTTGAGCATAACCCAAGCAGGCATCCGACATCAAAGCGTGAGCTGCTTGAGTCACATCATTGAACGCTTTCGCGTGAGCTCACCAATGAATCACTCTTGTCAGCACTGGTTCATATCAATTGCCGACAAGGTTGCAGCACACGAATGATCCAAGAAAACAAAGGGTGGTCCCTCAAAATACTTGTGAGCCGTCACTGATACATAATACCACAAGCCTTTCCTTCAAGGACCTCACCTACATTAATTTGAAAGGGGAAGACCTGGCATGCAGCCCCGTAAATGTTAAAGCATACTTACAATAATAGGTATCGTCGTTCCAAACGTGCTACATTACACAGTTCACACAGAAAATCTATCAACAGGAACAACCTATGGGAACAAACTCAGAAAACGGGCCAAACCAATACTAAAAGTTGGCCCTAATAGCCAAATCTATCACGTATCATGAGATACACAGAAAAAGGCACTGTAGGAAAAAGAAATTAAGATATAAGGTCACAAAGTTGAAAAACGTCAAATTTACAAGTGATTCCAGACTTTTGCAACAACCACTATAAATAGAATTACAAGTGTGTAACCAGAGTATTGTTATAAGGAAGGCTTATCATAGCTCAGGAAAAAAAGGAGGCTATAGGAAAGGTGAAGTGACTCTGACCAAGCAACCCTTTCAGTGTTTCTGGTAGAAATAAGGAAAACAGAATTTTTCCATAAAAGACTATACCAGTCCCAGAATGCACCATGGTGCATTCCGCTCACACGCCCTTAGAGGACGCCCGGACCAGTGGGAAAGCGTGTGTTCAAAATCGAGGAGGGACTATTAGGTTAATCCCTAAGCAATCATCTCAAAGGGCAGGGCCTGATTCGCAGCTCAAGCTATGTTCGCTGTGTTAGGGAGGAGTCCACTCACGCATAGGCGAAATAAGGGTAGAGTTTATTCTACAGAGAAGCAGCTCCTTGAGCTTGACTCACTTCATCATCATAGGCTCATCAGAACAAAGCTGCGAAGGGAGGGCCGACAAGGACCAGTAAAGTGAGGGAATACAGAACTCCCGTTGAGCTGCGAGGGAGAGTCGAAAAACAAGCCTATTTCAGAACTTGTCTAGGACCAGATGTCCAGAGCTATACGCTCACTCTGACGGCCATGTCTCAAAGGGCTCGACGCATACCCCACCATTGGACTGGGTAGAAAGCCGAGGATGACCGGTTGCTGCATGATAGCTACAAGGAGCTCCAGACGGTACCTGTGAGAGAGCGCGGCTTGCACGTGGAAGGGACCCTACAACCCACTTACCCAGAGGTCACGTGTGTCTGGTCGGGTGAGGTGATGAGATCACATTCCTGTCCCAGTTGAGTGCTGGATTGTGGAAGGCTGGACTGGACATAATCCACTGTACTACAATTCTGCGCCAGGACGATGCCCATATACATAGAGAGGAAACATGCCTAACAAGCCAAAGTGGCAATAGCACAGGTATCGAAACACTGATCTATGCCCGAAGGGGCTACGTACACAGCTTGAAAGACAGGCAGAAGAAACAAGTGATGGTGGGTGCTCCCGGTTCTGAGCAAGAGGCATCCAATTGGCAACGATTCATGCTGATGTCACACAATCTCCTGACTACGTCGAATCCCCTCATGGCGCTCTGGCTTGACAACAGAAGACGGGTGGTGCTTGGAGCTCACGCAGATTGAGTAAGTCTGTTTACGATGCCACTGCCCTCGGTCTAGAACTCACTATATTGGCTTGACCCACTCTGGGCCGTATGAGTAAATATACAGCGAACCATCACCAAGAAGACAACAGCTTGTTCTTAATTAATCGACTCAGAAAAGCGCCCTGTGGTAGAATTTCTCGTCCACAAGTAGAAAGCAAGCACCTAAGAGGGTCTCATGCTGGATCCTACTGCTAGCAATTGAGAGCCCTTGATCTACTTGCTTGTGGTCCTTTTGCCTTCTGATAAGCAATCACTATCTGAAGCTATGTGGGAAGATACAAGAAATTAACCTGCATAGAGAACCAGTTTTTCCGTGCTTTGTGGCTTTTTAGTCTTGGTTGTTTGATATATTGCTACTAGGACTATTAGCTAAAGCTCCACAGAAAGGACACCTTTGTGTTCGCAACGCAGGTCTATTTTCTGCTTGCGTTATAAGTGCCGACCCGTGCAACCGTGTTGTTTATTGCGCATGTGTTTTGTTGTTGGTTTACCAGTAATAACACCTCTGACAGCAAGTAACCACGCTGAGTAATTTTAGCTCCCGAGACAGCTATGCGGTGTCTGGAGAGACAACCACATAAATAAATATCCCATCAGTACGTTACCCAACCCCCACATACTGCACAACTAATTCAGCGTGTGTAGGGCAGCTACCTGGGTCCTCTTGGGATGCAAATTTGTAACCCGGGCATTGCCCGAATGCCCTGCATGGGCACACATCATCGATAGATAGTGCACTTTGCCAAGACTGAAACATTCTCACGCCACTGTCCAGCTAGTCTGAACATTCGTAGTAGGCAGCTCATTACTAAAGTGCGCGTCCAAACTACGACAATGAAAGCCTCCAGTGAAATTGAGGACCATAACTGCAAAAAAGCGGAGGGGCTACAACACATACGGAAAAACAGATCTGGACCCATTATCGTCAATTCTCTGGATGCCAAAATGCAACTCCGTGACACCAAGGTGAAGCTTCTCTGTTAACATAATTATTTGTGCAAAGTCAGTTAAATGCGTCAGAGCACAAGCCACTGTTTGGAGCAAAAGGGAAGTTAAACGCGGCGGTCGCGTGTCAATTTTCCTAGTAAGCTACAGTTTGCTTGAGAACTTAATGGTGGATACGCTAGTTTTAGAGTTCTTATTTTTGTGCAAGCCAATGGGCTAATAAAGTAGGCAGTTAAGAACGATAATTAGATTGCACCAATAGGGGCACAGGCGATCAGACCGACAAACCGGCGCCAACATCGAAAGCCATGGTATTCTCAACAGTGCCAAATCCCGCGTCAACAATAACCTGTCAGAGTTCAAAACAGTAGACAGAGTTCTTGTGCTGCTTTATTCGGGTAAGCAGTTTGCTTTATTGGGTAAGCAGTGGATTTTCCCCAGTCCCCACGTGAATAGTTTAATGGACGGTTTCCCTCCAGGACTCTTGGTCCAAAAGCTCTTTTAAACCCAACTACACTAACTGCTTTTACGACAACTCCCTCCAGTCAGTTGACTTCCAGAGTTTGATTACTTGCATTTTTGATGTGACCATCACATATTTTCATCACAGTTAAATCTGAATATTTATGTGCTATCATTGTAGCTTTCAATTGCATGTCACCTAGTCTGTTCATACTAATTGAAGTAGTAAACAACCCATCTACATGTTACCCATTCCATTCCACTTCTTTTATTTTGCCAGACCTCTCATACTTTTCTCTCAGATGTCCCTTTTTACAAGCTAGAGTCCCTAACATATTTCAAGCAATTTCCGTCATAGAATCTATCCCTTCCCATCCCCGTTTATTCATTTTGGTTGCGTCTATCTCTACATGTAATACATTTTCGACACTTGCCTGTCTACTATATGTGTCCTTTTTTAAGATTGGTGGCCCAGAATTTCACTACCAACTATTCCAGGTGCAATGTAGCACTGTGGATGCAATACAGAGGCATTATAATTTCCTTGGTTTTATCCCCTTCCATTCCTGTCCTTTATGATTCCTAGCATCATTCCTATTTGCCTTTATTGGCCCACCGATGCCATTTTCCTACTCCACTGTGTAACTGTAAGGTTTGGGTTGTGTTCTTGCCCTAAGTGCATATCTTTACACTTAGTCCACCATAAAATTTAATGAGGACTTAAGACCATAAAAGTTGGTGATCAATACTGAGGGTCAGACCAAGGGTCCATGAAGCCCAGTATCCTGTTTTCAGCAGTGGCCAATCCAGGTCACACGTTACCTGTCAGTTTTACCCAAAAAGAGTACACAGATTTCATTGCTGCTTATCCTGGGTTAAGCAAGTTGCATTTCTCTGGTCCTCTTTAATAATTGTTTATTGGACGTGTTTCCTCTATGGAACTTGACCAAACCTCTTTTAACACCCAAGCTGCACTAATAGTTTTAAATATATCCTCCTTTAACAAATTCCAGAGTTTGATTATGCATTGAGTGCACACATATTTTCCTCCTACTAGTCCCTAAACGGGGGGTAATATTGTAGCTTCATTGTGTTGTCCCCTAGTCTTTTTTTCTATTTTTTTGAAGTGGTAAACAACTGCCTCATATTTACACTTTCCACTCCATTCAGTGTTTTCAAGACATCTATCATATCTCGCCCTCAGCTGTCTTTTTGCCAAGTTGAAGAGCCCCTAGGCCTTTCCTCATAAGAGCATCCTTCCATCCTCTTTTACTATTTATAATGGCTTTTCTCTATACATTTTCTAATTTCTACTATAAGCTTTTTAAGAGTATGGCAACCAGAATTAGTATACAATATTCAAGTAGAGCGGTTGCACCATGGGACGACAGGCCCTTGATTTTACTTCTCCATTCCTTTCCTTAGTATTTCCTAGAATTATATGTTGCTTCTTGGTTTCTTGGACCGCTGCTGTACACTGGGCATACTCGGGGTTTCAACATATTATCCATGATAACGCCTAAATCCTTATCTCCAGGCAACAAGCAGGAAGGAGTCTTCCACAATATGGGTACGTCGGTACTGTACGGAGCCTGCGTGCGGAACGCTCCCCCAGCCGGTCCAATCAGAAAGAAAGCTTTTGGTAGCATACCTCAGTGCTCTCCTGCGTTCTGCCTTCCCCGCCTTTCAAACTGTCTCTCCTCAGTTTTAGTTTTTACGCGGAGCCGGCAGAACGTCTTCCTGTTCACCCGCTAGAAAAGTTTGTTCTTTAAACCTTTTACTTTTGGTTTTCTTGTGGGTGCCGCTGGCGCTGTTTTCCCCTGACTCCACCGTGTACCCGTCGGTGGTTTTTTCTTTTTCCTTTTTCCTAAACTCAGGGAGTTTTTTTTTCCCTCAGGTTTCTGTCTTAATTTTTAGAGCTCTGTGAGGGCATCTACATTATGGGGGCCGACCTTCTCCTAAGAAGTGCCTTAACTGTGGCAATACAGTTTTCTTTTAAGACTCCAATAATCTGGTGTCTACAACCTGTTTGGGTCCTGACCCCTTTACTCCCCCGAGCCATTAGGTCTATTCAATTTTTCTGAGAAGGGAGATTGCTTCTCATTTTTCCTTTTCGAGTTTCCCATTGATACATTTTTCCCTTCCAGTGTAAGGTGCCACTGACATTTTCTTCTTCTACAGGAATCAGGTAACCCACAAACAGTCCCTGTTAAGACTAAGCCAATCCTTGGGTGGAGGTCCTTTATTTTTTTAAGGCCAAGCATGATGATCGGGTGGGGTGGGGGGGGGGGGGGGGGGACTCCGGCCTCTGCCCTTCACGAACCCTATTTGCTTCAAAAACCTCCGGCGGGAGTCTTCGGTCTCCAAAGCTTTTCAGGGCGTTTCAGGGTGGTTTCCTGCGGGGGCTCACTCTCCCTCACAGAACATACCTGAGACCATTGCTCGGTGGTGGCATCCGCTTCTTGAGCGGTCACCGAATACCCTGCGCATAGGCACTGTGTTCGTATTGAGCGATCCACTCCGTCAACCAGGGGAGCATCACAATCGGGCTTACCTCGGTACCTCTTCGGGATGGTCCGAATCGAATATGACCCAGATTGACTTTCCCAGTATCGGCAGCAACCTGCGCCGATAGACCAACCACCGACGTCGGTACCACCTCTAGACATTGCATCGATAGACTTGTCGCTTCCCTCGATGCCGCGAGTCTAGAGATCGATATATAGTCTGGAAGACTGGCGGTACCGACACGTTTCGGAACTATGGACACCTACCGATTCCGGATGCCCAGGTACCGAGGATCACTCACCAAGAGTTTGGGTTACCTCGGGTTCAAACCGTTTGAGCAGCCGTCCGATGACTGGTTCGATGTCGGTATCGTCTTCGATTCCGGCTCAGCTACCGGTTATCGGCTGTCGATGCTGGTACCATCTCGCAGTTAACATCGGGAACCAGCTCCATCCATGCTTTTTTCACGCAGGATCGCTCCTTTCTATACCTAGTCTTAGAGTCGATACCTGGCATTGACGATGCAGTATGAGCTGTCTCACGTCATAAACCAAAACCGACAGTCCCCAGTATCCATCCATTACAGATCCTGTTTGCACACCGGACAAGTACAGCATTTCAGTGCCCTAGGCCTAGTTCTTCGACTTTAACCTGTCCCTGGGATTGTTTTCCCATTGGAGATCCCATTTTTCTTTGCAGAATTTCTCCTTGACATGGCGACATTCCTTGCTATTCCTATCCCCTGGGCTATGATCCTTCACAAGGCCCTCTTCTGTGGGGAAAAGGGAAATATAATGCTTCCTTTACATCCATTCTTACAGGAATCTTCTTCTGAAAATAGGCTCGGAAGAACTTCCTTTAAAGGGCTTCCCTCAACCTTCTACAGCAACTGCTCTTCTGTATCGGATGCCCCCGCTCGGCCAGGTGGTTTTTTCAAAAAGAACTTTTTCAACTTCCCCCATCATTCAATTGTTAGTGTGGAATCAGCAATGAACATAAGAACCATAAGATATGCTATACTGGGTCAGACCAAGGTCCATCAAGCCCAGTATTATGTTGTCCAACAGTTGTCCAATCAGGTCATATGTACCTAGCAGTTTCCCCAAGAGACACAAGTTTTCCCACAATGCTTGTACTGGCTTCAGCATTGATATCTTCGGTCACTTCCTTAATAATGGTTATCTATGGACCTTTCCCTCCAGGAACTTGTCCCAAACCTTTTTTAAACCCAGCTTACACTAACAGCCTTACTCACAATCCTCCGGTACACAAATTCCAGAGTTTGATTACACATTGAGTGAAAAAATATTGTCTTTTATTAGTCTAAATAGGTTCACCCGACCCTGTAGCTTCATTTTGCATGTCTCCTAGTTCTTTTTCTATATTCTGAGAACGTTAAACAACGATCTACGTTTACCCGTTTCCACTCATTGTTCATTACTTCTAGAAGACTTCTATAACCATAGCCTCCCCTCAGCCGTCTCCTTTTCCAGGTTAAAGAGCCACGAACCTTTTAGCCTTTCCTCATAGGATGTATCCTTGCCGTGCCCATCCCCTTTACCATTTTGGTGGCCTCTTTCTCTGAACCTTTTCTAAAATCCGCTTGTTTCTTCCCTAGGTGCATACCTTGCACTTGTTCCACATTAAATTTCAATCTGCCCATTTTGAATGCCCAGTTCTTCCAATTTATCCAGATCCTCTTGCAATTTTTCACAATCCTCTTGGGTTTTAACAACTCTTAACTAGTTTTGTGTCCATCTGCAAATTTGATAACCTCACTCGTTATTCCACTTTCCAGGTCATTTATGAATATGTTCAAAAAGCAGCGGAACCCAGCAACAGATCCCTGGGGTACACCAATATTTCACACTTGTTCTCCATTGGGAAAATTGGCCATTTAGCACTACCCTTGCTTCTCAATCTTTTAACCAGTTCCCTGATCCACAATAGTACACTGCCTCCTCTCCCATGACTTGTTAGTTTCGCCCAGAGTCTCTGCGGAGGGACCTTGTCAAAGGCGTTCTGAACGTCCAGGTACACTATATCAACTGACTCACCTTTGATCCACCTGTTTTATTCACATCCTTCACTAAAAAAACATAACGATTAGTAAAGACAAGATCTTCCATTTGTCTACAAAGCCATGTTGGCTGTCTCAATTAGGTCGTGACTATCTACATGCCTGAGTAATTTGTATTCTTTTATGCATAGGTTTTCTTTTTTTTCCATTTTTCCCGGTACTGACGTCAGGCTCACCGGTCTTTCAGTTTCCCGGATCACCCCTGGAACCCTTTTTAAAAATTGGTGTGTACATATGGCAGATCCTCCAATCTTCAGGTATTAGAGATGATTTAATGATAGTTCACAGATTACTAATAGCAGGTCTCGCCATCCTCGATAGTTCAAGTTCTTTCAACACCCTTGGATTTTAATACCCAATCCGGCCCAGGTGATTTGCTGACTCTTCAGTTTATCCTAACTAGTTTGGTTAACGGAACAATCTTCCCGATGTATCGATATTGTTCCTTCCATCTTCTTCAGGCGGCACCTTTAAATACCACTTCAGTCATGGGTAACAGTCCACCTACAGCTTCCTCAGTAAAGGACGCGAAGGCAAAGAATTCATTCAGTCTCTCCGCTATCGCCTGGTCGCCTCTTAGTGCTGGGGGCCCTTTAACCCCTTTCTTCAATCTAATGGACCAATGACTCTCTCACAGGTTTTTTGCTACGAATGTACTTGAAAAGGTCTTTATTTCGTGTGTTTTTGCTTCCGCAGCAAGCTTCTTACTCAAATTCTCCTCGTTTTGCCTGCACCTTAGTCAAGAATCCTGGCATTTGACTGTGCCTAGTGCTTGCTGCTGTTTTATCCAGGTTTCGTCATTTGGCTCTTTTTTCCATTTCCTGAAAGATGCTTTTTTGGCAAACAACAACCTCTCTGACCTCACCTTTAATGAGAGAAGTAAGAAGGCAAAAAGAAAGCATTCTTTCTTTCCTGCCAGGTAGTGCCTCTAGAACACTGGATGCCTACTTTGGACGTCATCCTTCCAGAAATCTAAAACTGCTCGGCAACAAGGATTCCTCGTCATATATTTTTTATATGAGTCTATCCCTTCAGGAGGTCACAGAGAAATTGTCTCTTTTGACTCCTTTTCTTTCAGAGCCCAAGGCTGCAGACTATTCCTTGCTTTCTTAATCATAGCAGGAATATCTCTAGGTTTCTTTCCTCATGCTTCCCCTAGAACTCCTTTGAGTCTGTTAGCAGAACCTCTGCTATAAGCCATATGTGCACGATCCGCAGAGGCCGGGCTCCAAGCTTCAGACTTGAGGTCAGATGGGAACACAACAAAGAATGGGTAATACTCCTTGTACTGGAGAAAATCTTTCAATAAGGAGTTCTTTGAACGTCAGGATTTGCTCATTGCCTTCCACTGACTTTCCCTGTTTCTGAGGGCCATTTCTAAACTTCTCCTCTCCTTCCCGAGCAGGTAAGAATGCCCCTACCAAAAACCACCTTTTCCTAAAGAGAGGGGGGGTTTTTGGGGGGGGGAGGTTTTATTCTTCTCCTGCCCATCATGCAGATGTGGTCCCAAACAAGAACCCCCTTCTTCCCCCCCCCCCCCCCCCCCCCCCCCCCACACTGGAAATCTCGTCCTGGTCTGAAGAATCCAATAACTCAAGCCAGTAAAAATTAACCCTCAATAGGGTTCCAATTAATATGTTTTTAATCCTACAGTTCTCTCTCTTCTCAGTAGAAGTTTTTTTTTTTCACTGTTTTTTGCATTTAAACCCTCTACACTTGGATTTTACTGTTTCCAGGACATCCACTTGCTCTTAGGTATGCTGAGCTGTCAGGATATTCATGTCTATGGCGTCACAGGGTTTTCCTCCTCTTTCTTTCCTTGAAGAGAGGGTTGCCAACTATCCTCATGATAGTTTTCTGTACACACCATAAATTTTTCCTTCTATAGACTTACCATATGGGCAAGTCTCCCCTCAGCTCCTATTTTTTCCTTTACCTTCTTTTGTTCCAGAGGTTCCCCAGTAAGAGTGCGCTTTACTATTCCACTGGAGGGTTTTCCTTACACCTTTCCAGTTTTCTTTCCTTTTTTGGCAGTGTAGAGTTTTTGTTCTCTGGAGTAACCTCCCCATTTTTTCATTGGGGCAGCCCTCAGCAGCACTGATCCAGGATTTTTTTCCTCTTGTTTCTTTTGTTTCTTTTTTTTTTTTTTTTTTTTCAGTCTGTTCTCTCTGTTTAAGAACAGAAAGATCCCCTCTGCTGTTCTGTTCAGCAGCTGTTAATCCAGGAGTTTCCAATATTTGGGACTACTGGTACACTTTTCTATGAGATTCCAGTCTCTGTCTTCCACTACTTTCGTCCTAGCCTTGGTAGTGCTTCCAAGATAGGCCTCATCTATCTTGGCATAATCCCTTTATAACTGCTTTTCTGCCATTTCCAAATCCTTGGAGTTGGCAACATAGTTGAGATGGCAGCTAGTTTGTCTCCAACAGCCAGTTTTTATTTCCCTACTCTCCTGCATTAATGCTCTCCGCAATCCTACAAGAGAATCTTTCCACTATGACCGGCCCTTGCCCTAGAGAGCATGAGGGTTTTTTCCTATAATGACTATCCTATATGGTGGAAAAACGGTTTCCTCAGATCATCCCCCATGACTGTGAGGGTTCTTACAACCCTTCTATTTCCTTTTATCATAAAGGACATAAGCCTTTCCTACGTGACAGTCTAAAGAAGTTGACCAAATTCCTGCAGGAAATATGCTCTTTTTCCTTGCAGCTGTCCTCATGGTATCCTACTCCTTCATGGACAGACCACATATCAAACTAAGTGACGCATGATACCCCACCAACCTTGTTCCTCAAGTGGCGTCTACCTGGTGTCTCTCCTCCATATGCGTTATCCTGTCCATTCACCATGTTAGAGTTTCGACCTGGACTCAGGACTCTTAGCTGTTTTTTTTCCTTTTTTCTTACAGACTAATATTATTCCCTCTGTTCTCTAGAAACCATCCTGAGTTATTTCACTGCGATAACATTTCTACTCCATCTTAACCAGAGGGAACTAGATTCTCTATATCTTCTCAAGTAGGTTCCCCATTCTTGTTATGAGATGGAATCATTACTCTGCGCATCTATTACCCATGTGAAGATTCCGGTTAGACGTATCTCTTTATCTCTTTTCCTGCTTAATTGCAGACATTTATCTTTAGACCTATATATTCATATATGTAACAGATGTCTATATGCATTCTTTAAATACATATGTCGGTCATGCCATGTGTGCATAGGCTATGCCTCTCACCCTACAGATTCTTTCAGCCATGAACATATGTATATATATATACCATTACATATCATCTCTCGTCTCTCTCCTCTCTATATATATATATATATATATAATATATTAAGGTATATATATTAATATATATAATATAATAATATAATAGTGTGGTGGTATCTGTCGAGATCGTCTCCCTTTTAGGTAGATATGTATGCATATACTTATCCCTCTGTCTGTGGCTCATAGACGTGTTTTCCTTCCTATCTGCTGTCCAGACAGTGGGGTTTTCACATGTTCATGACTAGTTTAACAGTATGTTTAAGGCTATAATGCACACAACCACTGCTGTGAGTTCTGAACAGCTCTTTACCATAACCCTAGGTTCAGGTATCCCTGAAGCTCCCTATCCCTCTTTCTCTTCCTTACCTCTCGTCAGTTAGGAGAGACATGGGGGTGGTGTGTGGGCTTTTTTTCTCTTTGGGGGGGGGGGGCCTGCCTTTGAGGATCTTCAAGTAGATATGAGAGTTTCCAAACCCCTCAGACATCTGTCCTTCCTTAGGATTATGGGGGGGTTTTTCTTATCTCCATACCCCTTCTCCCTCAAGGACTAAGCCAGCTTTGGTCCAAATCGGTCAGTCTTCCTCTTTTGCTCCTAACTATAATTAACTCGGTAGCCAAAAGAGTTTTCAGCTTTTTCCATAAAGCTTCCCACTAAAGACCTACCGTTTTGTACTCCCCAGTTGAATCCTGGGGTCACCTGTCAGTTCCAGATTTGACCTTCAACTCACATCTGTGAGGTCACCTTGGAGATTCCTCTACTGGATCCCCAGTAGATTTTATCAGCCTCTCTACTTCCTGCAATCCAGTAGGTGAGGTCCATATTGTGATTGTTCATTTCAATATATTTCATGATAATTGTCATATATACAGGGACTCCTTGTCTGTAGTCCTATCTTAGGTCAGCTGTCTCCTACAGCTCCTCTCTTCTTCAACTCCTACCCTCCATCCTCGGGATGCCTGGGCATCTGAGGTGTGGAATGTTTGTAAACGGGGGCGCTGGGCGTGAATGTCCACAGTCTTGGCAAAGGCAAAATACTATTATGACTTGCAAAGGATTGTGGGGAATGTAGTCCATTCATACCAGAATCAGCCGTTCACAAAATAATGAGTTGTGTTGCTCGAGTGTAAGCAAAGAACATATATTTTATTCAAGGGGTTAATTCTCCCACACAGATTTACTTGGTAACACAAAAGGACACTTGATTCAGTATTGCTACTTAGGAAAAAAACAAATCATGATATAAGCAACTGAGCTTTCTTAAGCAATCAATCAAACAATAAAGACCTTGATGGGAAACAGAAAAGGTCTTTCTGAGGGCTCCTGCTAATACCTTTTAGCAGTGCTCCAAAAGCAAAAACAAAACCCAAAAGTAACCAAAAACTGTTCTTTTTCAAGGATATCTTTCTTCTAGTTTCACACACAAACAGTAGTTTCCTTTCAGAGCTCACGTGCAACTTTGCATGGCTAAATTACCAATAATTAGCCAGCTGCAAACCCCTTTGCTGGTTCACTTTCTCTAAGTTGCTCAAATCCTACCCTAAAGCTTTCTTGTAAACTTTTCTGGGTAGATAAAAGAACAAATTATATTTCCTTTTGATGGTTGTTGTATTTGTGAAAGTATTTTACCACAGCAGCTTATTCAGAGAGCACTCCATGTATTCATTCTGATCATTTAAAATATCTCCTTGTCTTCAACTATCATAGAATCAATATCATGGTCTGGCTCAGAGGAATTCCTTAATGGAGCACTCTCAGGACAATACTTGTTTCCCTGCTGTCTTCCAAGTGAAGAGCTAGGGCAAAGATCAGTGTTCATACCTGAGCTTCCTTTGTTGTTAGGTTTCCTCTCCAGATATCCTGGCCAGTAAGTAATCCAGCTTTTATGTCCAGCCTTCCAATCAAGATCCCTGGACACTGGGTCTCTCTTCACATACCTTCTTGCACTGGTCTTAGGGCCCTTCCAAATGCATCCGTCTCTTCACAGGTGCCGTCTGGGAATTCCTGGCTCTGTTACCCCACTCCTCTGGCTTCCTCTAGTCCAATGGAGTATGCTTGCCTCTGGAATGACTCCAACACACGTACTGCTATGGGCTCCTTCTTAGACCTCCAAGATGTTTTCCTCTTCTTCCTTCCACGTTGATGCTGCTGCTTCCTCTCTCTGTCCTTGAGCTCTGAGTTCCTCCACTCCATCTGATTCTGTGTAGAATCTGTTTTTCTTCTTTTAACTTGTTTAGAAGGATACTCCACCCTAGCACAGCTCAGCTGTGCTGAATCAAGCCCTGCCCTTGGAGATGAGTGATTGGGGATTACCCATAGCTCTCCTGATTGAACACACATTTCCCCACTTCGCTCTTCTAGTGGCTGTTTGAAACCTGGTGCATTCTGGGACTGGTAGTCTTTTATGAAAACATTCTGTTTTATTATTTCTACCAGCAAAGACAGGTTGCTTGTTCAGAGCCAATTCACCTCTATTATAGCTCCTTCCTGAACTATGATAAGCTTCCTTTATCCAATGTTTCAATCACCAGCATGCTAGGGCTCCAGGCATCTTAGCTTGGGAGTCCCCATATGTGAAGACTCATTCCTGCTTGTTCCTGGAAGATAGCACAGTTACTTACCTGTAACAGGTGATCTCTGGGAACAGTAGGAATAAGTCTTCACAACCCACCCACCTCCCCTAGGAGTTGTATCTCTCTATCTCTTTCCTTTCCTCTTTCTCTCTCTCTTTGTCTCAGCTTACAACTCAGCTGAGGAGAGACAGTTGGAAAGGCGGGAAGGCAGCACGCAGGCGCTGAGGGATGCTCCCAAAAGCTTTCTGATTGGACGCTGGGGAGCGTTCCCGCGCAGGCTCCGTCGGTACCGATGTACCCATATCTGAAGACTTATTCCTGCTGTTCCCAGAGATCACCTGTTACAGGTAAGTAACTGTGCTTTCCTGGGTGGTGGTTCCAAA
Organism: Ichthyophis bannanicus; assembly: GCA_033557465.1. Classification (NCBI taxonomy): domain Eukaryota; kingdom Metazoa; phylum Chordata; class Amphibia; order Gymnophiona; family Ichthyophiidae; genus Ichthyophis; species Ichthyophis bannanicus. The sequence continues at coordinate 1,099,949,698 of CM066031.1, forward strand.
TGTACAATCCTGCATCGTGTAACCATAGTTTTGAGTTGTTCTTCCCTAAGTGCTGTTGTCCACAGTCAATTTCATCTGTCATTTGGATGCCAATCTTCCAATTTATCAAGATCATTTTGCAATTTTTCACAGTCCTCTTGGTTTTTAATAACTTTGAATAATTTTGTGTCATCTGCAAATTTGATCACCTCACTCGTTATTTCCATTTCCAGGTCATTTATGAATATGTTAAAAAGCAGTGGGCCCAGCACAGATCTATGGGGCACTCCACTATTTACCTTTTTCCATTTAGAAAAACTGGCCATTTAGCCCTACTCATTGTTTTCTGTCTTTCTAACCAGTTCCTAATCATAATAGTACACTGGCCTCCTATCCCTTGACTTTTTAATTTTGCCCAAGAGTCTCTCATGAGGAACCTTTTCAAAGCTTTATGAAAATCAGATACATTTTATCAACCAGCAGTTCACAATTATCTATACTGTTTGTTCACATCTTCAAAAAAATGTAAGAGACTGAGATAAGACTTTCCTTTGCTAAATCCATGTTGACTTTCTGCCATTAAGCAATGACTATTTACATGTTTAGTAATTTTGTTCTTTATAATGGTTTCTTCCATGTTGCCTGGTACAGTCATCAAGCCTGGTACAGTCATCAAGCTCACTGGTCTGTAGTTTCCCGGATCATCCCTGGAATCCTTTCTGAAAATTAGTGTTACATTGGCACTCTCCAATCCTCAGGTGCTACAGATGAATGATTTTGATGATAGCTCACAGATTTCTAAAAGCAGGTTTGCAATCTGATATTTCAGTTCTTTCAGCAGCCTTGAGACGTATGCCATCTGGTCCAGGTGATTTGCTGCTCTTTAATTTATCAAATAACTGTATTACATCATCTTGATTTATCAAGCTTTGTTTCAGTTCCTCTGATAAATCACCTTTGAATATCATGTGCATGGTTAGTAAATAACCCTTTCTCTCATAGTTCTTCTGTCCTGCTGGGATTTAATTTTAATTTGTTAGCTCTAATTCAACCAATGGCTGTTTGTAGATATTGATGTAAAATTTCTACAAATGTTTTAGGCTCTGCACCAAGTGGATAAAACTTTTGAATGCCATCTGCATATAGGTGTTAACATAGTCCAAAGCTTCCAAGTGTATTAACAAAAGTCTGTAAAGATTTCTCAAATGTATAGAGGGGAGTAAGGAATCCTATGAGGTTGCACTTATGAGCAGGTGTAGCTTGAAAGACAAGTCTGCCCAGCTTGCTCTCTGCATTCCTCCTTTCAAAAGTGAAAAAAAAAAATCCCAAAACATTACAGAACCACACCTCTGATCCCTATGCTAGATAAATGTTTTAATAAAATGAAATTAGCAGCTTAGTAAAAGCTACTGAGATGTCTAATCAAGTTAACGAGGAAAGTAATATCCCTGTATATACCTTGACACACGTAGTCTGCTAATGCTAGTAATACAGTTTTGATGCTTCAACCATGTCTGATTGCTTACTGGTATTGATCCAACTAATTTGGTATCCAGTAAAGCTTGCAGTTGCTTGAAACCCAGGAAATGCTAAATACAAGTAGGCCTATAGTTGCCCACATTATTACCTTCAAATTAGGGTTTTTTAGAATTACCCAAAAATATTTGGTGCCATATATTTGGTAGTGCCTTTCTGTTTGAGTTTGTTTTTGTGGTCTTTTATGATTTGGTATACTATTTGCTTATTGCTTAGAGTGCAATCTCCTTTCTGGATTTAAAGAGAAAGCAGATGATCAAGAATACATGGTAATTTTATAAGGGTCACCTAAAGTTACATGCACATTTACATATGCAGAGCACTGTATTTTAGTCATTTAGTTGCATAATGTAGTCTGTTGCTATTCTGTAAGTACATGCATCAGACTACTGATGTGTACTTTTATTGCAGTCATGAACAGGTGCTGAATCTAGGCAGAGTACAGAAGGAGCATACATTTATGTTTAGTTTAACACACATTTTTGACCACTTATGCCCCTCTTTTATAAAGTAAAGTGCACATGTTCCTTACTTTATAAAACATGATTGAAATATGCATGGAAATGGGATGAATCTAGGCAAACCCCTTATAACATTGCCCTTTGTGGTGTAGAATAAGGCCCCACTTTTAACCCATGCAACTGTCTGAAAATAACCCTCTATAATAATGTAATTCAAAGGTCAGGCACCTCCATCGGTAATGCATATAACGGAAATGTAAATCATTAATATACATTTTGATTCCTCCATGCCCAGCACAGTAAAGAACAACTAACTGCACATACTGGGTCAGACCAAAGGTCCATCAAGCCCAGTGTCCTGTTACTAACAGTGGCCATTCCAAATCATAAGTACCTTCCCAACAGTGACCAGTTCCATGCTACTTATCCCCATGGATAAACAGTGTTTTTTCTCTAGGCCTACCTTAACAGTTTATGGACTTATCTCCAGGAATTTGTCCAAACTTTTTAAAAATCCATCTACACTACCTGCCTTTTACCATATCCTCCAGCAATGAGCTCCAAAGCTTAATTTATTGAGAGAAAACATATTCTTGTTTATTATTTAAATATAGCACTGGTGTAACTTCATTGTTAGTCCCCTAATCTTGTACTTTTTAATAGAATAAACAAAAATTGTGCTTACCCATTTATACTCCACGCAAGGATTTTACAGACCTATCATATCTCCCCTCAGCTGTCTCTTCTTCCATGTGAAGAGCCTTGATCTCTTAGTGTTTCCTCATTGGAGAGTCATTTCATTGTCTTTATCGTTTTGGTCACCCTTCTCTGTACCTTTTCTATTGTCGGTATATCATTTTTGAGATGCAGAGACCAGAATAGAACACGATACTCAAGGCACGGAGGTACCATGTATCAATATAGAGATGTTATTTTATCATTTGTTTTGTTTTCTATTCCTTTTTTAATGATTTTGAATATTCTGTTAGCTTTTTTCACCACAGTCCCACACTGATAAGATTTCTAGGTGGTGACTCCTAATGTGGAGCTAGCAATCTCCAGGAACAAGCAGGAATGAGTCTTCACATATGGGTATCGTCGGTACCGACGGAGCCTGCGTGGGAACACTCCCCAGCGTCCAGAAAGAAAGCTTTTGGGAGCATCCCACAGCGCCTGCGCGCTGCCTTCCCGCCTTTCCCAACCGCCTCTCTCCAGTTCTTCTTTTCCGTGGAGCCAGCAGGTCGTGTTCCTGTCACCACTGAAGAAGTTCTTTATTTTCTTTTATTTCTTTGGTCGCGCGTCTGCCTTCTTCGACATCGGACCGGTACCGCTGGTCTTTTCCTTCTTACTTCTTTAAAAAAAAAAAAAAAAACCTACCGTTTCCCACTTCTGTGCATTTTTTCCTTTTGGGCCTTAGGCCTAGAAAAATTTTCCTCATGGAAAAGCCCTCTTCTGGGTTTAAAAAGTGCACGAAGTGCAGCGGTACTCTTTCTATCACAGACACCCATGACTGGTGTCTAAAATGTTTGGGTCCTGACCACTCCATCACCGATTGTGAGTCCTGTTCCATGATGTCTAAAAGAGGTCGACAGAATACGAGCAGCCAAGCTCAGTACCCTGTTTCCCTCTGATGCAGCTTCGGTGGCATCGACATCTTCCAGGGCTGCTTCTTCCTCCCATGGATCTCAGGTAACCAAACATAAGTCCAGCCGGTCCTCGAAGGGTAGAGATCTCCTCACTCTAAGTATCGGGATGCCTCCGGGCTTGCTCTCGAGGATCCCGCACCGGCAAAATTACCCCGGCGGGAAGCTCCGGCTTCCAAAGCTTCATCTATGGGGTTACAGGTTGACATCGATGGCTCGGCCTCGACCGATCACCTGTTGCCATGTTCTGGGGTACCAGTGGTTTTCCACTGGTACCGACATCCAGACATTGGTTGCGTCGATGGATCAGAATATTCTGACCATGCAGCGTGCCATTACGGCATTCATACAAGCTGCGACGCCTCCGGTACCGCAACAAACTCCGTTGTCGGTACCGGTTCCGGCACCGGCACCGATACCGATATCGGTTCCAGTGCCGGTACTGATTGCATCGACATCGGCTTCGGTGTCGACTGCAGCGGTACCCTGTTCTGTGATGCCCATCGGTACTGAATCGGTACTGATCACCCCCGATGTCGATACCACTCGGTACGCGTATCGGGCTCTGCAGGAGCATCCAGACAGGCGATACTTCGATTCCTCCGAAGACTCTGATGAATCAGAGGCTTCTGTCGAAGCATCGGTAATCCTTCCTCAGGAGCCCTCTTCTCCAAAAAGAAGAATGTCTCCTCCAGAAGACTTGTCTTTTCAAGACTTCATTAGGGAAGTGGCCAGGGGCTTCTCCATTTCAGTGGCCCCTGAATCAGAGCCTAGAGCCAAAAAAATCGGATATTTTACAATATCCTAAGGCTCCTAAAGAGGCAGCTACTTTACCAATTCATGAGATCCTTTGTGATCACATGTTGGGCATATGGGAGACACCTCTCACTATCTTCCCTCATTCTCGTAGGTTGGACACCATGTACTGTGTTCCTCCTTGTCCTGGCTTTCATAAGACTCAGCTTCCTCACCATTCTATTGTGGTGGAGTCTGCTATGAAGAAGATAAAGAGTGCAAAAAGACACTCATCTAATCCTCCAGGAAGAGAATGCAGAACCTTGGATGCTTTTGGCCGGAGAATTTTGCTTTGTTGCCAGAATCAACTCCTATAGTCTCTATATGGGGATGTTTCTAAAGGAAGTTACAGATCATCTGCAAACTTTATCTCCTTTTATCTCAGAAGATAAAAGGGAAGACTTTCTCACCTGGCTTAAACATGCCCAGGATGTTTCCAAATTTTCCAACCGTGCAGCCTTTGACTCTTTTGAGTGTGCCAGCAGAGCCTCTGCTATTGCCATAGGTGCATGCAGAGTTGCTTGGTTACAAGCTTCTGATTTGGAACCCTGGGTCCAGGATGGATTAGGAAATCTTCCTTGTACAGGTGAAAACCTTTTTGGCAAGGATTGGCAAGCAAAGGCCACTCAGATGGATGCTGAGAATTCTGCCTTAGATAGACTTTCAAAGTCTACTTCTGCTCCTGTTAGAAAAAGGTTATTCAAAAAGGCTTTCTTTCCCAAAAAGGGGAAATATTATCCTGTTTATGGTCAGCAGGCATCTTCTGCAGGTCGTTTTGCTGCAAAGCGTCAGCAACAACCTAAACAAGCCAAGCCTAAGGCTGCAAGGACTGCTACGGCCCAACAGCCTCAGCCTCCTCAGGGCCTTTGACTTACATCTAGAGAACTTAGCTTTTCTGGCTCTAGAAGAACCAGAGCCTCTCACCATTCCAGGAAGGTTAGCCCACTTTTCTCCCAGATGGAAACAAGTCATGGCAGAGCAATGGACCCTCTCCATCATAAGGGAGGGGTACAAGCTTCATTTCTTCAACCTTCCTCCTCACACCATGGTGAGACAGTTCAATTCTCCAACATATCTTCTCGACCTTCTGGGTCAGGAGATTGCTACCCTTCTTGCCCAAAGGGCAATAGAAGAAGTACCCCTTCTTCAACAGGGCTCAGGGTTCTACTCCCCCTATTTTCTTATCCCAAAGAAAACAGTGGGCTACAGACCCATATTAGATCTCAGAGAATTGAACAAGTTTCTATGCAAGGAGAAATTCAAGATGATTTCTCTCGGTGCTCTCCTTCCATACCTTTAGAGTCAGGATTGGCTTTGTTCTCTAGATCTCAAGGATGCGTACATCCATATCCTCATCCATCCAACACACAAAAGGTTCCTTCGGTTCCTTTATCAAGGAAAGCACTACCAATACAGAGTGCTTCCTTTCGGTCTGGCCTCTGCTCCAAGAGTGTTCACAAAATGCATGGCAGTAGTAGCTGCATTTCTACGCACTCTAGGAATATTTGTATTCCCATATTTGGACGACTGGCTCATCCGAGCTCCGTCCCAGTCAGAGGCCCAGACTTCCCTAGCCTGCACAAGGCGTGTTCTTCAGTATCTGGGACTTGTAATAAACATCCCAAAATCCCATCTCACCCCTACTCAGTCACTAGAGTTCATAGGGGCCTTGCTGGATACCACAACTGCAAGGGCCTATCTTCCCCAGGCCCATTGCCTACGCTTGGTGCAGTTAGCCTCACAAATTCAGTTAAAGTCCCATTTAACTGCTCGAGAAATGTTTACAACTGTTAGGCCACATGGCATCCGCCATGCATGTGGTTCCTTACGCTTGCCTTCACATGAGGGCAGCTCAGTGGACTCTGTCCACCCAATGGACCCAGGCATCAGGGTGCCTGTCAGACAAAATAGCAACCTCCAGTCGCCTCTTCTGGTCTCTCCAGTGGTGGAGGTCCACTCAAAATCTGTTGCTGGGGTCCCCCTTTCAACAATCGTTACCCCAAGCAACCCTTACAACAGATGCTTCTCCAAAGGGTTGGGGAGCTCATCTACAAGATCTCTCCACCCAGGGCATCTGGTCTCCACAAGAGACATCTCTACATATCAACCTCTTGTAGCTCAGAGCAATTCTTCTAGCTCTCAGAGTCTTCCACAGCCTGCTCAGCTACAAGACAATCCTCATCCACACGGACAACCAAGTAGCCATGTTCTACGTGAACAAGCAGGGCGGGACTGGCTCTCTGTCGCTTTGCAACGAAGCTTTGAGATTGTGGGCCTTCACCAGAGAGCATCAAATTCATCTTGTGGCAGTGTATCTTCCAGGGGTTTAAAAGTCTTGGGCTCAGTCGAGTTCTGCTTCCACACGAATGGTCCCTCCATGGGGACCAGATAGCCAGGATCTTCTGAATTTGGGGAACCCCGGACATAGACCTGTTTGCAAGTCCGTGGAATGCCAAACTTCCCCGGTTCTGTTCCAGGATTCCGTGTCAGGGAGTTCAGGCCAGGGATGCCTTCCTCCTTCATTGGGGGCAAAACTTCCTCTATGCCTTTCCACCCATTCCCCTAATTCCCAAGACACTGTTCAAACTTCACAGAGACAAGGGGTCTATGATCCTCATAGCAGCACATTGACCACCCCAGGTGTGGTACCCTCTACTTCTGCATCTCTCTCAAGCTCCCTCCCTGGACTTGGGATCTGCTCCAGACCTCCTGTCCTAGGAGGAGGGATTGTTGTGGCACCCAAATCCCCAGTCTCTTCATCTCAGAGCCAGGTTGCTGAAGGCCTAGACCTTCAAGATTTGCATCTTTCTCAGCAGGTGAAGGATATCCTTCATGCTTCCAGAAAGCCTTCCACTAGACGTTCCTATGCTTTTAAATGGAAAAGGTTTACCATTTGGTGTGCACAGATGGGTCTTAACCCCCTTGCAATACCTCTGAATTCTTTACTAGAATATTTGCTGCATTTATCCCAGGCCTTAAAACAAATTCAGTAAGAGTCCATTTGAGTGCTATTGCAGCATCCCTTAAGCCTCTCAATGGACAACCTATTTCCTCTCATCCTCTTATTGCAAGATTCATGAGAGGCCTTCTTTTAACTAAACCTCCCATTAGACCACCTCCAGTGGCATGGGACTTGAATTTGGTTCTTGGCCAGCTTATGAAGCCACCCTTTGAACCCTTAGCCACTACCTCCTTGAAATTTCTTTCCTGGAAGGTTACTTTTCTCATTGCAGTCACCTCAGCTCGCCGCATCAGTGAGCTGCAAGCCTTGGTGGCTAATCCTCCTTATACAAGGTTCCATCATGACAAGGTAGTCCTCAGGACTAATCCACACTTTATGCCTAAAGTGGTCTCACCTTTTCATCTGAACCAGGAGGTGTATTTTCCTGTCTTTTTTCCAGGACCTCATGCATCAAGTGCAGAGAGGAATCTCCATACCCTGGATTGTAAGAGAGCGCTCGCTTTTTACTTACAAAGGACACAGCAACATAGAAAGTCCTCTCAACTCTTTGTTGCTTTTGATCCCTCTCATTTGGGACTTCCAGTCTCTAAGAGAACTCTGTCCAATTGGATTGCTCAGTGTATTTCTTTCGCCTACCAGAGTAAGAACCTTTCTCTGGAGGGCCATGTCACAGCTCACAATGTGAGGGCCATGGCAGCCTCTATGGCTCATCTGAACTCTGTGTCCATCGATCAAATCTGTCGAGCGGCCACCTGGGCCTCGGTTCATACCTTCACAGCCCATTACTGCTTGGACAAGGACTCCCGCCGGGATGCCTTGTTTGGTCAGGCTGTTCTCAAACACCTGTTCCATACCTAATCAGCTCCTACTTCCCATCCCTGGTTGGATGCCCGAGATCCATGGGGGCAGGTAGAGCCCTTCTCAGGGACTCACAACCTTGGAGATCTCCCTGGCATCTCTAGCTGGGGAGTCCCCATATGTGAAGACTCATTCCTGCTTGTTCCTGGAGATAGCACAGTTACTTACCTGTAACAGGTGATCTCTGGGAACAGCAGGAATAATCTTCACAACCCACCCACCTCCCCTAGGAGTTGTATCTCTCTATCTATCTTGCCTTTCCTCTCTCTCTCTTTGTCTCAGCTTAAAACTCGAACTGGAGAGAGGCGGTTAGGAAAGGCGGGAAGGCAGCGCGCAGGCGCTGTGGGATGCTCCCAAAAGCTTTCTTTCTGGACGCTGGGGAGCGTTCCTGCGCAGGCTCCGTCGGTACCGACGATACCCATATGTGAAGACTTATTCCTGCTGTTCCCAGAGATCACCTGTTACAGGTAAGTAACTGTGCTTTGTGCATCTATAGTTTGGGTTATTTTTTTCTATGTGCATCACTTAAACTTGTTTACAACTTCATCTGCTATTTGGAAGCCCAATCTCCCAGTCTAGCAAGGTCCTCCTGCAATTTCTCATAATCCACATGTGATTTAATAACTTTGAATAACTTGATGTCATCTGCGAATTTAATCAAATCCATTGTTGTTTCCAGTTCCAGATAATTTATGAATAGGTTAAAAAGCCCCAGTACAGATGCTTGGGGTACTCCGCTATTCATCATCTTCTTTGAGAAAAGTGACTTTAACCCTATTCTGTTTTCTATCTCTGAACCAGTTTCCAATCCATAATAGGACATTGCCTCCTATGCCAAGACTTTTTAATTTCCTCAGGAGTCTCTGATATGGGACTTTGTCAAATGCTTTTTGGAAGTCTAAATACACTGTATCAATTGGTTCACTTTTATCCACATGTGTATTTGTGCCTTCAAAGAAATAGAGCAGATTTGTGATGCAAGACTTCTCCTGGCTAAATCCATGTTGACTTTTTACCATTAAACCATGCCTGTCTATGTGTTCAGTAATTCTGTTCTTAATAATGATTTCCCTCGTTTTGCTCTGCACTGATTTTAGGTTCACCATTCTATAGTTTCCTGGATCACTCCTAGAGCACTTTTTAAAAATTCCTGTTACATTGGCCATCCTCAAATCTTCTGTCACTATAGACAATTTTAATGGAAGGTGAAACATTAATAGTAGCAGCTCTGTAATTTCACCTTTGAGTTCTTTCAGCACTCTTTGTATATACTATCTAGTCCAGGTAACTTGCTGCTCTTTCGTTTAATTCTCATATTACATCTTCCCAATTTACCCTTTCTGGCATGGGTAGCATCCTCATATCTTTATCAGTAAAGACCGAAGCAAAGAAATAATTTAGTGTCTCAGCTATGGCCTTGTCTTCCTTTTACCTCTTGATTATCTAATGTCCTAGCTGACTTCTTTGCCAGCTTCTTGCTTCATATATACCTGAAAAAGTTTTTATTATGGGGTTTTGTCTCTATGGCAAGCTTCTTTTCAAATTCTCTCTTTTGCCTTTCTTATCGATTCTTTGCATTTAACTTAGCAGTGCTTATAACGTTTCCTATTTTCTTCATTTGGTTCCTTTTTCCATTTTTTAAAAGATTTCTTTTCTCTCTAATAGCATTTTTCGTCTCACCTTTAAACTATGTTGGCTGTCATTTTGGCCTTCCTTCAGCTTTTTTTTCATTGCTTTTGGTCCTTTATCAATGGTGGTATTATAAAGCTCTTGCCAACATTTAACCTTTCTTGCTTATTACACATCTATTGCTAGGGAGCCAACATAAAGCTAGAAAACGTCATACAGTATAACAGTTTTAATTTGTTCTGCATGAGCAGTACCACATGATCTTTCTTGCAGTTTTTTTGGCTTCCATTGCAAAGACTGTAATAGAAGATGTTTAAATGGATTCTTGTTTACCGAAGTCATTACAGTCGATTTGTGGCTTCTAAGTTCTTTTTCAAGCAACTAAGAAATATATTAAGTTCAGGTTTCTGAAGTAATTGCAGGATAGAGTCTGAGTTAATGTATCAGTATTTAAATAAGAAGCCCAACTTTAAGTAAAATATTGCAGAATACATATGGCTAGATATATTGTTTTCTAAATCGTATCTGTTCTTTGATGACATTTAAGCTCTACCATTGGAGAGTCATTCTAAAAGGCATACTAATAGTGAAGTGGTCCATTTCACCAATAAAGCAGTTTAAAAGCATTTACATGGTATGACCCTTAAAGTCTGAGTACATATTTCTCTACTTGCCATTTCTGTTCAAATTAAAGATTTCCTTAATTCTAAGTTTGATTCTTCTTCTATCTAGTTAAAACCTGGCCAAGCAAGTTAAAACATGTGTTAATATGTTTGTCTGAACTGATTTAGACAATTACTCCTGCATACCCATCTTTATCTTTATCTTTTTATTATGTTGCTTGATTGACCACCCAAGCAAAGCGTCAGGCCTTACAATTAATAAATAAAGGCTGCAAAAAAAAAAAAAAAAAAAAGAAAGGAACGCCAAATGTATGACATGAGAGACAAGAGGACAGAACACACAGAAAGCGAAGGATAGACAAAGAAACAGCAGCGGTTAGGTGGGGGAAGTGGTTGGTAAATCAAATGCCTGACAAAAGAGGTGAGCTTTTAACAGGGACTTGAACCTTGGTTATGAGTACTCTGCTATGGAGGAGGGGGGTAAATTTCTACAGTTGCTATCAGCTTTTTGATTAGGATGACAGCTGCAGGATTTTTTTTCTTGAAATTATCTTAATTCAACAAAAATTTGTTTTGTTGCATATATTCTCTTTTATAGATAAACTATCTTAACACTGTGTGACACACACAAAAAAATCAATTAGCCATCTGGGTGATTAATGTGGCAAACCTTCAATGCCCATTTTATTTCAACTAAGTAAACTGTTAGTTCTTTCAGCAGCAACCCTTTGTAATTAGAAGGTTGAATACTGTGAGGCCATTTTACTAAAGTACAATACGGTATTGTACTTACCGCAGGTTATATGACAGAAACACTGTGCTGTAATTGCAAAGCCTATGTGTACCCAGCATCCTTCCTGCGCTGCCTGCCAAGACTGGGAATGAAGACCTGGGCATGATTATATTCCCCCCACCTCTCTGCAGTCACTGCCTGAGTAAGGTGACACCCCTCATAAGTATGCTGACCTTCCCTCTCCCCACACTCTGGTTAATGAACCCGCCATTCTACATGGCCTCCATAGATGGAATGCTTTCCAGCCATGGAGGTCCTGAAGGAGGGCCAGAATGGTGGTGGGGGGATGTTTGATCACAGTTGAGGGTATCCTTAATCAAGAGGCTGCCATATTTGTAGGGTTTTTCCATACTCAGAGTGATCATGGGAGGGGGGAGAGCACGATCTGGATGATTGCGGGGAAGGGGGAGCTGTCAACTCTTTGGCAGCTTGCATTGGCTGTGGCTGTGCTAACTCTAAAGTGGAGGTAATTGCAACCATGCTGTTGGCAATCATGACAGCTAGCACATGGTTATGTCATGCACACTAGCTGTCAACAGCTGCTGCACCCTCTTTTGGCCCCAAAACTTCCTGATCTCACCCCGATTCTTCAAGTGTAGACAGCACAATGTTTACCCTGTGCCATGTGTGTTTGGTTCTTGGTAGCAATTACCGCAGATATTGATCGCATGCTGAACACTGCAGTATACGCTTACTACGCTTTAGTAAATGGGATCCCCTAAGTTCCACCACATATTGAGACTCATCAAGTTACCCTTCCATGTACAAAGGGCCGATATTCAAAATTTCATGTATTTAAATACCACGGAGGTCATCTGCCGAATTTAAATATTCTCCGGATATTTAGCACCAGTATACTGGTGCTGAGTATCTGGATAGACTGCCCAAGGACAGCCACTATCAGATAGCACTTAGGATAACTTATATGCTATCCTAAATTATGCATATAGGTTATCTGCATAAGTGTGGAATTTATCCAGGTAACGGCTTAATATCACTGCCATCCAGAAATTTGCCAGCACCGCCCCTGCCTCTGATTAGTGCCAAGGCAGTCTGTGGACATATTCCGTGACACAGTGCCCTTATACAGTTAACTTTCATGGTTATCCAATAAGGGATTTTGAATATTGGCTCCTATTTTATAGCCAAAAGAAGCAGGAAGGTTAAAAAAAGCTTTGTTTTTAGACAGTGGTCTTTGAGTTCCTATAGATTTCCTTATGATAACTTGTAATCCTTTTTTTTGTCCAGGTTTCTTTATTTACGAACATATTTGCAAACAAATCAACAATGCCAACCATGTATACACACAAGGAAACCAACTTTTATAAATTCTCAAAGACAGATTGGTTTTAAACAAAGTCCTTAACCTGCTTACTTTTATTGGCTGCTGCCACCTCTAGTATGTATGCCCTGTAAACTGTATTCTACCAATAGTTCAAATTAAGCAAAGAGAAATTTTTCCAATTTTCCAGTATAGTCTTCATACTGGAGCCAGTAGCAACTTAAAGGTCAGTCCTCTTCAGGAACCCTACAGTGTTTGTTTATTGGAATAGTTGATATACTGCACCTTATTAATCCAGGGCGATTTACAATAAATAACAAACACAATGGCCGTAGGCCTTAGAAAAGGAAAGGAACTCCATTAAATAACAGGAAAGAGAAAATAGAAAGCAGAGCAGAAAGAAAAGAAACAAGATGCTTATAAGAGCCTGGGGGCCGTGTTAGGTAATGGTGGACTGTAAGTCAAAAGCAGTTCCAAAAAGATGGGTCTTCAGAAGGGTTTTGAACTTACTGAAAATGGGTTCCTGCTGTATTGTGGAGGGAAGAGAGTTCCATAGTGAGGGTCCCAAAAAGGAGAATGCAGAGTGCCGGGTGGATTGGAGGTGTGCACGTGAGGGAGATGGGAGCACCAGACGGTTAATATGAATGGAACAAAGACTGTGGGAGGGAGTATGGAATTGCAATAAGTCAACCAGATAATGTCAAATACCAGTATGTATAACACGATGAGTTATTGTTAAAATTTTGAATTGAAAACGATAGGCTATGGGAAGCCAGTGTAATTGAATGAGAATTGGTGTAATATGATCACGGCGGGAGGAATGGGCTATAATCCAAGCGGCTGTATTCTGAATGAATTGCAAGCGATGAAGTTGAGTTTTAGTAATACCAGAGAAGGCCAAGTTACAGAAATCTATACGTGACATAACTAAAGACAAGAGCAGTGTAGTCAAGGCCTGTGGGGAAAGAAAGGGACGGATAGCGTGTATCTGTTGGAGATGATAAAAGGAGGCATGAGAAAGGAGTGAGATTTGATCTTGAAAGTTAAGTGCCAAGTCAAGAGTCAGGCCAGAATAACAAATAGAGGAGACTGAGGGGATAGCAGAACTGGCAAGAATTGGGGCAGCTGTGGGACATGGGGTACCAAAAGTGAGCCAGATCGTGAGAGTCTTAGATAGATTAAGATGCAGATAATTGGAGGTCAACCAGGAGGAGACGTGTTGCAAGCAGTCATTGAGTATGGAGAGATTTGGGTTATGTGAGGTAGTATGGTAGAGCAAAATAATGTCATCCGCATAATAATATGCGGATAACCCAAATTATTGTATAAGAAGTGCTAAAAAGATGTTAAAAAGAAGGGGAGCCAGAACAGAACTTTGAGGAACACCACAGTGCAGAGGGACGCGATCAGAGGAGGTTGAGTTGAAGTGTACTGCAAAGGAGCATGAGGAGAGATAGGAATGAAACCACTGATAGACTACCCAATGAATCCCAAAGTCCCAAAGACGTGCAAGTAGATGGAATGATCAACAAGGTTGAATGCAGCAGAGAGATCAAGGGACACTGCCAAAGTGATATCACCACGATCGTGAGCTGTTTGAGTGCTATGGAAACAGAATGACTACAGAATCAGAGATTTAAGTCTCCAAATTAAGTTTTCTTTATCGTGTCTCACACTTGCCCTAAAAGGCTGAGAGCATGGGGCACTGGAACAGCATTATGGCTAAGTTAACCAGTTTCACCGGCACAAGACCATATTGTTGCATTTAGCTAGGGTCTAAAAAGAGCGATGAGCCATGAAGTAAAGGAATAGAATCACGCTAGCTAACTCAGTGGTTTGAAATGACTGCTTCCAACATCAAGACCAATCAACGTTTTCCATAGCCATGATGAAATCATTCTCCCATAATTTCTGCAAGTCTTTTACCTTTACTTGCTCACTCATTTTATAGTATTTATTAAAATTAGAAGTCACCCAGTCTGAATTCAATATTTGTTCACAGAGAGAAATGATAGTTGGGAGGGGATATAAATTGTTAATTGGTATCTTTGCATTCTGATCACAGTATATGAGCTGAACCCACCTATATATTTGAAGGGGTAGGAGATCATTCTCACTGACATAAGCAAGGGTACTTAGATGATTGTCCTCAAGTAGGGACTCAAGGTCTCAAATTCCTTGTTCTTGCCACAGGATCTGATTCACTGGGCCCTTACCAATTTTTAATATTAGATTATGCCATAATGACAACCCCACCAATTTATTTCATGGAATACTCAGCCTATTATCTAATCTGATTATCACTTTGAGTCACAGCAGTGCACTGATTCTGTTTCCATACCTAAGGGAGCCTCATGCCTAATAATCTACTCCATGGCAAAGAAAGGGCTATAGCCTTCTCCATTGTCAACCACATAGATATGATAAAATGCTTTGGATTAATCAACCATCTACTACCCTTTTGAAGTAGGAATGTTTGCTGATAGAGTGCAAAGTCTGTCAGGTTAACTGATGCCTGTTGTTTGATTTCAGTTTAACCAAGGAAATGCAGGGGCATTTAACCTTCCAGAAAATCTTTACGAGTATACATTCAATTTTAGCAAAAAAACAAAACAAAACAAAAAGAACTGGAAAGCAAAATGGGAGCATGTCTAACACATAGATTATCATGAAGGCAATTGCCATGTTAATCGTATCTAGCTGGCTACACCATGATAAAACCAACGGGGAGCATCACAGTATCTGCCTCAATTGGCCTAAGATCTTTTCATTATTACACCACATGGTAGCATCTGGATCATTACTAAAATATACTTAAGATATATCAAGGACTTTTTAAATTCTATAGAAAGAGATTGGAAGTACTTCAGTTTTGCCCCAGTTAGTGTTATAACCAGAACAGTGGCCGAAAGCTGCAATACATTGTAACAGTGCTGGAAGAGAAATCTTTGGATTAGACAAAAATAATAGAAATTCATCCGCATACACTGCCAACATGTACTCTCATTCTGCCATGAATGTTGCCTGAATGTAGAGACTCAAGCCAAATTAAATAAAAAGGGAGACCACCTTTGTTTAGTGCCACAGTGAAGAGGAAACTGAGAAGAGAGGATATTGTTCAACATCATATGGGTCTGAGACTTAATATACAGAATTCTATTAATCCCTACATTAGACTGAGGAAATCCCAAATGAGTAAGCACAGAGAAAAGACCCCACTCTACTCTAACAAGTGCCTTTTTGTCATCTAACCCTTGTGCTATTGACAAAATTTGACACAATAATTTGGTATTATTTCATCCATACTTCACTTAAATAAATCCTTATTGATCCTTACGTATGAGATTATCAATCAGTTTTTCCATTTGACTCGTTGGGTTCTTTGCAATAATCTTATATAGTCTTGGTTTAGAAGGGAGTCAGGATGGTAATTTTAAAGCAACTATCTATTCCTGTTGGGTTTACTTAGCATTACCATCAACACATCTGAAAAGTTGTGACCCACTCCCATATCCCAATCCCATGACTGGTACAGAGCATGCAACCTTGGGACAAGATAATCCATCAAGATTTATAAAATTCTGATGGTAGCTCTTCCTGGCCGGGGGAGTTAAACATTCGCATTACCTTTATGGCAGACAGGATTTCCTTAATTTGAATAGGCCTTGCAAGCAGATCTGGCCTGCCCACCAGACGGACCATGCGGTTGCCTAGGGTGGCAGACCCTGGTGAGAGGAATGGCATGATTTTTTCAAAGTGGCTGCTTTGTGCTGCCACCAGTACCCGCAGCAGGCCATGCACTTCAGCACCTGTGGCATGAAAACTATGGCCTGCCACTCTTGCTCCCCCTTAATGCAGCTTCCTGTTGGAGGGGGGCAGGAGCGGCTGGCGATGAGGGTATGTGCGGGTGCCGAAGCAGCAGCACAAAGCCACTGCTTTCAAATTGGAGGAGGGTTGTGTTGCCAGTGCCACTGCCCCCCTGCTCAAGATGGTTTGGGTGTGGGGGCTCCTCCTTGGGGTGGCCAAAATCCCTTGGGCCAACCCTGCTTGCAGAGACTGCTGCCTCTCCATCAGACAACTTGGGGAGCTCTAGGGATTTTAGAAAATCCCCTATACCTTCATCACCCCATTGCATCTCAGACCCATATAAGCAGAATAATACTTAACAAATTGCTCTAAAATTTTTCCATCAGTCTCAGGGAGTCCTTTCCCCCATCTTTTACTACATGAACACTATTACTAGTCCAGTATCCTTTCAAATGCTGCACCAATAGGTGCTTTGTCTTATTATTACCAGCATAAAAAGTTATCTCCAGGAACAAGCAGGAATAAGTCCTCACATATGGGTAAGTCGGAACCGACGGAGCCCGCGCGGGAAAGCTCCCCAGCTTTTCAGATGAAAAGCTTTTGGGGCTTCCCACAGCGCATGCGCGCTGCCTTCCCGCCTTCCTTACCAGCTCTCTTCAGTTTCTATTTTTCCGCGGAGCCAGCAGGTCGTGTTCCTGTCACCGCTGAATAAATTGTTATTTTAATTTGTTTCTTTTGACCGCGTACCTGCCTTCCCCATACCAAAACCGGTACTGCCGGTCTCTCTTTCTTTCTTTTAAAAAAAAAAAAATATATATATCTTTTTTTATTTTCTCAGCACAGCTTGGTAACTTTTGTTAGGCCTTCAGGCCTACACAACTTCTCCTCATGGAGAAACCAGCTCCTGGTTTTAAAAAGTGTACCAAGTGCAATGCTGTTATTTCTCTCACAGACACCCATGAATGGTGTCTTAAATGTTTAGGACCTGACCACTCCATACTGGACTGCCCATTCTGCTCCCAGATGTCTAAACATGGTATGCAGAACCGGGCCAACAAGTTCCATGTGCTGTTTGCTTCAGATAATCCAGCATCACAGTCATCCAGGTCTTCCTCTCCGGATGGATCTCAGGTAACCAAACTTTCTGTGGGCAAATCCTCTAAAAGCAAATCTCTTTCAAAAGATCGAGAGGCTCTCAATCTTGAGTTCGAGGATTCTGCCCAGACCAAAAAACCCCGGCGGGAGGCTCCGGCCTCCAAAGCATCACCTATGGGGTTACAGGTTGACATCAATGGCACGGCCTCGACTGATCACCTGTTAGACTGCTCTGGGGTACCGGTCGATACCGGTACCGACATCCAGGCAGCAGTGGCGTCCATGGGCAATACTGTCCAGACCATGCAGCAGGCCGTTTTGGCTTTCATTAAGGCTGCGACGCCCTCGGTACCGATTCCATCGGTACCGACCCCGGTTCCGGTATCCACACCGGAACCGAGACCATCGACTTCCAAGCGTCGATCGGTTCCGCTTGCTGGATTCAGGCTTTTGCCCGATACCAATCCCATGCCCGATACGCCCGATGTCGATATCGATCGGTACGCGTATCGTGCATTGCAAGCACAGAGAGAATACTCAGATTCTTCTGATGAGTTCAATTCCTCTGATGACTCTGCTGAGTTTGATCTTCCTGAGGAGCCCTCTTCTCTAAAGAGGAGGATGTCTCCTCCAGAGGATTTATCCTTTCAGGATTTCATTGTCGATGTAGCTAAAGCACTTTCTATTGCTACATCTGCTGAAAAGGAACCCAGATCAAAAAATTGGATATTTTAGGATACTCTAAACCTCCTAAAGAGGCAGTTACTCTGCCTATCCATGAAATCCTTCAAGAACACTTGATGGATTTGTGGGAGACTCCTCTAACCCTGTCTCCTCATTCCCGTAGGTTGGACACCATGTACCGGGTCCCTCCTTCTCCTGGGTTTCAAAAGACTCAGCTGCCTCACCACTCCATTGTGGTGAAGTCTGCTATGAAGAAGATAAAGAGTCCTAAAAGGCATTCCTCTACCCCTCCAGGGCGAGAATGTAAGACCCTCGACTCTTTTGGTAGAAAGATCTTTCAGGCTAGTATGCTTATAGCCAGGATCAATTCTTACAGCCTTTATATGGGCATGTTTCTCAGAGAACTTGCCCTACAGGTACGGCATTTAGCCCCCTTTATCCCTGAGGATAAAAAGGAGGACTTCACTACTCTGGTGACACAACTTTCAGAGGTCTCCAAGTTTTCCAACAGGGCAGCCTTTGATTCCTTTGAGGTTGCTGGCAGGGCTTCGGGAATCGCTATTGCAGCCCGACGTCTTGCTTGGCTCCAGGCTTCTGACCTAGAAACCTGGGTCATGGATGGCTTAAGGAATCTGCCCTGTACAGGAGAGAACTTATTTGGTGAGGACTGGCAAATTAAAGCTGCTCAAATGGACGCAGAAAATGCCACTCTAGATAGACTTTCTAAGTCTACTTCTACTCCTGCCAAAAAGAAACCTTTTAAAAGGCCGTACTACAAGAAGGCCAGATTTTCCACAAATACTGGCCAACAATCTTCTCAGCCTCGCTTTGCTGCTAAACGTCAGCAATCTAAGCAAGTAAAGTCAAAGTCTGCAGTGTCTGCTACACCCCAGCAGGCTCAACCCCCTCAGGGGTTTTGACTTGCCCCTAGAGAACTTACCATTTCTGGCTCTGGAACAACCAGAGCCTCTCACCATACCGGGAAGGTTAGCTCACTTTGCTCCCAGATGGGAGCAAATAACATCAGAGCAATGGACCCTTTCTATCATCAGAGAGGGCTACAAACTTCATTTCTCCAGCCTTCCTCCCCATACCATGGTGAGGCAATTCAGTTCTCCCCCATCTCTTCTGACCCTGTTGGGTCAGGAAGTCTCCTCTCTCCTTGCCCAAGGGGCAATAGAGGAGGTTCATCTTCCTCAACAGGGGTTAGGGTTCTACTCCCCTTATTTTCTCATAACAAAGAAGACAGGGGGCTTCAGACCTATCCTAGATCTGAGAGAATTGAACAAGTTTCTATTCAAGGAGAAATTCAAAATGCTCTCTGGGCATTCTCCTTCCATACCTTCAGAGTCAGGATTGGCTTTGTTCTCTAGATCTCAAGGATGCGTACACTCATATACTCATCCATCCATCCCACAGAAAATATCTTCGATTTCTGTTCCAGGGAAAACATTTCCAATACAGAGTACTTCCCTTCGGTCTCGCCTCTGCTCCAAGAGTATTCACAAAATGCATGGCAGTCGTAGCCGCATTTCTAAGAGGCATGGGAATCTTCATGTTACCATATCTGGACGACTGGCTCATCCGAGCTCCATCTCAGTCAGAAGTCCAGATTTCCTTGGACCGCACAAGCCGTATTCTTCAATATCTGGGACTTGTGGTAAACATTCCCAAGTCCCAACTCATCCCTACTCAGTCCCTGGAATTCATAGGGGCTTATCTGGATTCCACCACTGCAAGGGCCTACCTTCCTCTGGTCCGAGGCCAACGGCTAATAAGCTTGGCCTCCCAGGCTCAGTCCAGAAGTCACTTGTCAGCCAGAGAAATGCTGCAACTTCTGGGCCACATGGCCTCCACGGTTCATGTGGTGCCCTATGCTCGTCTCCATATGAGAGCAGCTCAATGGACATTGGCCACCCAGTGGTCTCAAGCATCGGGACTGCTGTCAGACCAGGTACTCACCTCAAAACGTCTGTTTTGGTCTCTCCAGTGGTGGACATCCTCCAAAAATCTGTTGTTGGGGACCCCCTTCCAACCTTCGTTGCCCCAAGCAACCCTCACAACAGATGCCTCCCAAACAGGGTGGGGAGCTCATCTTCAACATCTCTCCACTCAGGGAACCTGGTCTCCCCAAGAGACCACCCTTCATATCAACCTTCTGGAACTGCGAGCAATCTTCCTTGCCCTCACAGTCTTCCATACCCTCCTTGCCAACCTGACTGTCCTAGTTCAGACAGACAATCAGGTGGCCATGTTCTATGTCAACAAGCAAGGAGGGACGGGCTCTCTGTCGCTTTGCAACGAAGCTCTCAGATTATGGGCTTTCGCCAGAGAGCATCAAATTCATCTTCTGGCAGTGTATCTTCCAGGAGTTCAAAACTCTCGGGCAGACAGACTCAGTCGAGTTCTGCTTCCACACGAGTGGTCCCTGCATATGGACCAGATACACAGAATCTTCCAGGAATGGGGGACCCCGGACATAGACCTCTTTGCAAGTCCGTGGAATGCCAAACTTCCCCGGTTCTGTTCCAGGACTCCGTGTCAGGGAGCTCAGGCCAACGACGCCTTTCTCCTGCATTGGGGTCAGGAATTCCTGTATGCTTTTCCACCCATTCCTTTGATTCCCAAGACTCTCTTCAAACTTCAGAGGGATCACGGGTCGATGATCCTTATAGCTCCACGCTGGCCACGCCAAGTGTGGTTCCCTCTACTTCTACAGCTCTCCCAGGGTTCCTCCCTGGACCTGGGAGCTGCGCCAGACCTTCTGTCTCAGGAGAAAGGGACTTTGTGGCACCCAAACCCCAAGTCCCTACATCTCCGAGCTTGGTTACTGAAGGCTTAAGCCTTCATGAGTTTAATCTTTCTCAGCCAGTGAAAGATATCCTTCATGCCTCTAGGAAACCCTCTACCAGGCGTTCCTATGCTTTCAAATGGAAACGTTTTTCCATTTGGTGTGCTCAACAGGGTCTTGACCCTCTGGCACTTCCTTTGAATTCTCTACTCGACTATCTCCTGCATCTTTCCAATGCAGGCCTCAAGACGAATTCAGTACGAGTCCATTTAAGTGCTATTGCAGCATCCTTAAAACCTATAAATGGACAACCTGTCTCCTCTCATCCTCTCGTTGCAAGGTTCATGAGAGGCCTGACCCTAACTAAACATCCCATCCGACCTCCGCCGGTAGCATGGGATTTGAACCTAGTTCTAGGTCAGCTTATGAAACCACCTTTTGAGCCTTTGGACTCTACCTCCTTGAAATTTCTTTCCTGGAAGGTTCTTTTCCTTATTGCAGTCACTTCGGCTCGCCGCATCAGTGAACTGCAGGCTTTGGTGGCTAATCCACCTTATACCAGATTTCATCATGATAAGGTCCTTAGGACGAATCCCCACTTTATGCCCAAAGTGGTCTCGCCTTTTCATCTTAATCAAGAGGTATATCTACCTGTTTTTTTCCCGGCTCCTCATGCATCCAGTGCAGAGAGGAACCTTCATACTCTTGACTGTAAAAGAGCTCTCGCCTTTTACCTCAACAGGACTCAGCCACATCGAAAGTCTTCCCAACTTTTTTGGCTTTTGATCCTTCTCATTTGGGACTTCCAGTCTCCAAACGTACACTTTCCAATTGGATTGCTCAGTGTATTTCTTTTGCTTACCAGAGTAAGAACATTTCTCTGGAAGGCCATGTCACAGCTCACAATGTGAGAGCCATGGCTACTTCTATGGCTCATCTTCACTCTGTATCCATTGATCAGATCTGTCGAGCAGCCACTTGGGCCTCGGTTCATACCTTCACAGCCCATTACTGTTTGGACAAGGACTCCCGCCGGGATGCCTTGTTTGGTCAGGCTGTCCTCAAACACCTGTTCCATACTTAAGCAACTCCTGCCCACCTTCCCTGAATGGATGCCTGAGATCCATACGAAGATGGTTTACCCTTGGAGGGGGATCTCCCAGGCATCTTAGCTAGGGAGTCCCCATATGTGAGGACTTATTCCTGCTTGTTCCTGGAGATAGCACAGTTACTTTACCTGTAACAGGTGATCTCTGGGAACAGCAGGAATTAGTCCTCACAACCCACCCACCTCCCCTAGGAGTTGTATCTTCTATCTATCTACCTTCCTTTCCTCTCTCTATTGTCTCAGCTATAAACTCGAACTGAAGAGAGCTGGTAAGGAAGGCGGGAAGGCAGCGCACATGCGCTGTGGAAAGCCCCAAAAGCTTTTCATCTGAAAAGCTGGGGAGCTTTCCCGCGCGGGCTCCGTCGGTTCCGACTTACCCATATGTGAGGACTAATTCCTGCTGTTCCCAGAGATCACCTGTTACAGGTAAGTAACTGTGCTTTCTGGAGTGCAGGACTAGCTTAGTAGTTAGAGCAACAGCCTAGTATCCAACAGATCAGGGTTTGATTCCCATTGAAACTCCTTGTGACCTTGGGCAAGTCACTTTTACCCTGCAGTACCTTGGAAGAAAAGGCCTGACAATCTACTTCCAGTCATATCTTATCAAGAAAACCCAGGGGCTTAAAAAAAAATTCTCTATATGGAAACACTGTATCGACCTCCAGGTGACTATTCTGCTGATTTACTTACTTTTGAGCCCTTGCAGTTTCATAAGGGCATGATCATATTGAGATGCTAAGCGGTGCTCTAATAGCCGAACCTCAGCCTCTTGAACAGGCACTTCTGCCTTTGCCTGCTACCACTTAAAAGCCATATGACTGATAACTTCCTCTCTTACGAAATCCCTACGTGCTTCTCGTATGATGACATAGGGCATTCCTTCAGTAACATTAGTAAGAAAAATTACTTCTCAGTGAGTTTTCCATCAGCGAGAGATTTAGTCTCCAAACTTCTGAACTTGCCTTGTGGCCATGCCAAGAACAGTGAAACTGCTGCATGATCTGAAGTTAATATGCTATGACTGCTAGAGACAAAATAAAATCTTTTTTGGAATGATTAAGATGATTACCAAAAGGTTTTGATTGTGCTTTATTTGAGCTTAATTTATTCTATCTTAAGTTTGATTTACTCAGTAGATATCGGCTTAAAATAGCCCACCCAAGTGGCTCTACCTTTAGTTTGTTTTAAATTTGGTTTAAATACAGATCCTTAGTTCTATTTCTTTAGCATGCTATTTAATCTCTTCCTAAACATGACACTTAATTTTTCATCGCATTAGGTTCAAATATTTATATGCCTTTCATATTTGAATTGCCTCTCAATATCGGCATGAGGGTTTATCCTGTTACCATGGTACCTTTCTTTTTCAAACCAAAAGCAAGGATACAAAAATGCTAATTCTGTGACTTCTGAGTTTTACAATTCAAGTGAAGCCCTTCTGAGAGGTATGTTTTCCAGAATTTAAAGCATGTGGTGTTTCTCTTTTTCTGCCATTTGGGGGCAATATAAAGGCTGGGCTCAGGCATTAGTAATTAAAGTTTTCGGTCTAAAGATTTTTGTTTAGAGACATTTCAGGGCGCGGGCAGGGTCCCGGGGCCCGCCTGTAACCGGGTGCTCGGCCCAGCGCGGGACCCTGCTCGTTCAGGAGGTGGTCGGTGGCGCGCGGCTGCGTCAAGACGCAGCACGCATCATTTAAATTGATTGGCTCCGCTCGAGGCTTAACGAGCGGAGCCAATCAGGTCGAAGCATGGAGCATGTGCTCCGGGGCTCGTGGCTTGCCCGGAGCACATGTGAGCGGGCGCCCAACAGGCAGCCCACCCCCCCACCCACTTTTGCTGGGTGGGGTGGAAGTTAGTCGGGGTGTCGCAGCTGGGGGAGGGGGGGTTCGCGTGGGCGGGATCCCGGAGGTCCGGGGTCCGGAGCCTTAGGTGACTTGGGGAGGGGGCGGGGTGCCCTCGACCCGGACAACCCCTGGAAGACTTTTGCTAGTAACATGGCAAAGTTGGATAGGGGTGGCAGAATTTGGCCGTTGGTGGGGACCACGGCTTGAGCAGAGGCGTGGCCGCCTTGCTAGTTGCATGGCTGGCGGTCCATCAATCCGCGGGGTTGGTTGGATCAATATATCTGTTTAATGTTAATGAGTTGTTTCAAATAAAGCTGCGACCAGTTTTCTCCAAGAACTGATGTATGTGTGGTTATTCGATGCTGATAGGAGTGGGGGGAGGTTGAAGAAAGGGCTGGGGGGCAAGAAGAGAAGGGGCGCCGGGTCCAGCTACCCGGTTACTTTATTACAGAATGAGATCTCAGCCATTCGAAGTGTGGCTCCAAGTTGGGATTGTTTTATTTCTGTTCAAAAGTACATGGTGCAATTCATAGTTTAAAAAAAAACCTTATGTAGATGTAAGTTGACATGCTTTCCTTATAAGTTTGTGAGTCTGGTCCCTGATCACTCCCTGTGTTTCAATTTAATAATATCAATTTATATTCTTTCTTTTAGACATAGTGAAAATTGGTTTCCAGACTCATGCACCAAATTCTTAGCGTGACATATTAGTATTTGTATCATACCATATGTGTTCCTTCTCTCTTACATGGAACAACAAACTTTGGAGCAATAAATGGTTACATGAATTAAATTGGGTAAAACCGGGATAGTTTTTCATTTAGATTGCGACAATTCACTTAGTCTGTTTGATTCTATGCACCTGTTACTAGACATTTTCTGGCTACTTACAGTAGATATGTAGGATGACTTTATTATACATGTTTTGTTTTTATTTATTTATGCGTGCTTACATTTTACCCTAAAGTTTTATTTATTATTTATTTATTTACTTATTTAATATTTCTTCTATACCGTGCTATTTTAGCATCAGTGCGGTGTACATCAAAACCAAACATATACATTGCAGGCTAACTACAATGTATTCACATATGAACAGGGATAGGAACTAGGATAATCAGGGTAAGAACATCAACAGTTGTTACATTGTCAAGTATTATCATCTTTGTCATAATTTTACTTTTTATTTATGATTTTGTTTTATTCGCTGATGCACTTTTTTTTTCTCACCATGGTTTTATATTTTATTTATTTATTTAATTGAACTTATATACCACCTTTCAGAAATCAAAGCGGTTTACAGTGAAACTTGAAAATAAAGTGAAATACAGTTAACAATTAAAATATTAAAGTATAAATGTAAATAAAAACAGAGAGCATTTGACCTTCCGTCCTTGTTTTCCCCCTCCCTCCCCGTCCCATGATGTTGTGTTGTGACTGCTGCTTTGTATTGCTTTCTTTCTTCTTTCCTCTCTCCTTCTTTCCTATTATTTTAATGGCGTTCCTTTTCCTTTTCCCGCAGCCTCATTTTTAAATTGTTTTAAGTTTTATTGTAAACCGCTCAGGTGCCTATGGTGTTGGGCGGTATAACAAGTTTTAATAAACATAAACATAAATACAAATAATATAATATATAGAGATCTTAAAATTAATACAAAACTGGGAAAATAAATTAATTAAATTGCTAAAGGTATATTTAAGAAATTGAGTCGTCATAGGGGTATGTTTACTAAAGGGCGCTATTTGCGCTGCTGTCAAGTTATCGCAAGATAAGGCACCTTATCATGCGATAATGGCACTTTACTGGGTGATAAGGCGCTTTATCGCGCGTTAACGCGCGCAGCGGTGCAAATGAGCGCTGAAGGCCGAGAAAGGCTCCCAGAGGGCGGAGGAAGGCACCCCAGGGGCGGAGAGAGAGGGTCAATGGGTGGAGAGTGGGAGGGGAGAGGCTCCCTGCACACTAACGCTGTGGATTCCTGGGCTGAAAACTAATGCGAGTGAAAGCCTCGCGTTAGAGCAGATTTAAAAGGAAGAGAAACCATTTACGTCAGCAATGTACAGCAAAGCCAGGGAAACCTACAAAAGTGATTAGTGTGATACATGTGCACGGAACAAAAGGGCAAATAAACATTGAAAATGACCTGAACAAACTGGAAAAAAAACATAATCAATCTGGGCAATAGTGATATTAATGGGAAACATCAAAAAACACTACCGGGAAAGCTCCAAAAAAAGGATATCAATTTTGGAAGGGGCTATGCTCTGTCCCCATACAAGGTGAATGATCCCTCAGTGAAATAGCGCTGATCAGGGTTTTCCCTTTCTATTAGACAGGTTTCCTATGGCATGCACATGTCCCGCAACAGCAGGGTGGGCATGTCGGAATGGGCAACTGGACAGATGCTGGAAAAGGGGATACAGAGGGCTGCAGGCGGCACATGCTGTGGTGCAGCTGGGCCACAGTGCGGACTAGGGTGATGCCTAGGTGGCCCATAGGAATGCTGAAACAGTAGAGCCGCCAGACAGCAACTGATGAGGGCCCAACATGGGCATGAGTGTGTTTCCCACAGTGTCACAGGGGATAGTACCCAGCAGGTACCCCCAAGGGCACAGAACATTGGCAGGCGGTGCTGGGGGGAAGCGTGGACGTCTATGCAGGCACCCCTACCCCAGAACCCACACCATAGGCAGCCGCCTACCAGCACACTGGATGACCTGAGACTGCGCACCACCAGCACCACTAGCAGAAGGGCATGTCAGCATGGCGACAGAGGGGTACTGGTGGTGGAGGGGGCAGTGGCAGCTGCCCACAGCATTCCATGGCCTAGCCCTGTTTAGGTGGGTGCCATGCACTGCAACAGACAGGCCCTGTCTAGCAAACAGTCATGGTATCCCCAGGGAATGAACTGTCCCTGTGGCAACAGTGTGGTGCAGTACGCACAGCCAGTGTGTTCAGGAGCAGAAGGTCACAGGTACAAGTCCCAGCTGTGCCTCCCACCAACCCAGTCCCTATATTTTACCCAGTACTAAACCGTGGTAATAAAGAGGGAACCTTTATTGCAGATAACATAACATGCCTGAAATGCCTATATTTTACCCTACAGAGCACAGACACCATAGACATGTGCAATACCTAGAGCAGAGTTTCCCAAATGCAGTCCTGGAGGGACAAACTCCATTCAGATGTCATGCTGTCCCTAATAAAGATGCCTGTGCTGCATTTCTATGCGCCGCCCCCATGGTATGCAGATGTATCCATGCATATTCATTAGGGACAGCATGAAACCTGAACAGTGTTTGGCCCACCAGGACTGGAGTTGGGAACCTCTGCCCTAGAGCAGCAGCCAACAGGGGCAGAAACACCCGCACCCATAGGTGCCATTATCCAAAGCCTCCTGGAGAGGCAGGATGTTGGGCCCTGCGTGCAGCACCATCTCCCAATACTAGCACTTGCATACCATAGCACTGCCACCCTAAACCTGGGAATATGGTACACATATATCAAAAGGTTGCTATGATTGCAGATAGCAATCCCTAGGTTAAGCACAATCTGCTCATTGAGCTGTATCATAGCATCCTCTCTGATGTCTGTGGAGTGTGTTTCAGGTCTGGTGTCTGACAGTGTTTACCACCCTGGGGAGTGACCCCAACAGTATTGTGTACCGTAGCCATGCCTGCACTGTGCCCAGGACTGATGCGGTGGCCAGGGCTGCCAAAAGCCTCTATAGTTGCACAATGCTGGCATAGGTGTGGGAGCGTGTGTCTGTCTACCCAGTGTGTGGTGGCTGCCAACACCTTCCTCAGCCCGCACTGCTTTCACTGTTGCCAATGTCAGCCTGCCAATGTGCATAATGAGGAGCAAGGTACCATGGGTATAGCCCGGACAGGGTGGCCTGGCCAGGATGCATCTGCACAGGGCATAGGGCAATGGCTCCGACATTGTAGTGCCCAGCCACCACCTGCACGGACAGGGTGGCCACAGCATGTCCTGCTGGGAGGTCACTCTCACCCTGACTGAGCAGTGACCACGGCATGGCTAAGTTCCCCCATAGTGCTATATAGTATTTTCTCATATGATATTTATGGGTTCTCTTTTGGGGCCCAATCACTGACTTTTCTGCTTGGTGTGTATGCTGTGATCCCAGTTCTGGATACACGCATCTCCTCCAGGAACATGCACTATGGACTAGCTAGCAGACTGTCTGCAGCTAGTATGTGTCTGGCTGGAACACCTTGCAGGGTGCAGCGGCTGGAGGCTTTCTGCTGGAGAATGTCAGATAGTGGTGGGGGGCAGCTGAGCATTTCCAGGCCCTACTGTCTGTCTGTCTGCTATTGCTTTATGGATGTGTACAGATCTGCATTGACTGCCCTGTAGGGTGTCTTTTCCCCAGCAGGACTGGGGTTGATGGTCCCCTCTACTGCCACCATTGCAGGGAGGTAGAATGTGGATCTGTTGGTGGGAGATCCTGTTTCCCACCCTGAACCACAGAGGGTGGGTTGGGTGGTGGTACATATTCCGCCTATGGGTCCAAACAGCCCCCCTTCACCTACATCATGTGACCATGGCACCAACACAGGATATGCACTATTCTGGGTGCATCATAGCCCATAAGGGCTAAACATGACTGAGAAATACAGATGGACACAGATGTATCCTAGGTGTGTCTGCAGGAACTACCTATCACACACACCAGCACTGATGAGGACCTGCAGCATGGCGTATTTCAGCCATGAAAGGTGCTGTGGACCTGGTGCTGGGTGCCCCACCTCACCCTCAGGGTGAGCACAGTATCCGCACAATGTGACGGTCTGTAGCTATTCTGTGCCAGTAACACACACGGTCAGTACCCTCTACCAGGCTGAGGTGCTGTGGAGGTGCACACGGTCAGTTCCCCCTACCAGGCCGAGGTGCTGTGGGGGTGCATACCCCATCTTGTGATCATCTGTAGACTGCTGATTTGCATGTGCAGTGCATCATGGGTACGGGTGGGTTAACCCTATCCTGGTAACCACAGCAGACAGTTTGTGTGGTGACCTACAGTCCTTCTGTAGCCAGCCAGGGGTTTTTTAGTAGCTATAAAGCTGTAGCCCACTGGTTACTTCACTGCCTGTGGAGCCAGAGGTCATGGGTTTGATCCCACAGTGGGGTTATTTGATAGGGCTGTCTGAGGCATTTTCTTTTTTAATTTAAATTAGTGCTGCCAGCAAAACCACCCTCACAGTGCTGTAGCCTTAAGGTGCCTCATAAGGCGCCCTCTAAAGCGCCTTATAAGGCGCCCTATAGGGAGCATTATAAGGTGCCTTGGCGGACAGTGCACTTTATAATGTGCCCTCTGGAGTGCCTTATAGGGCGCCTTATGCGGCACCTTAGGTTAGGGCACTGTGAGAGTGTGTTTGCTGGCAGCACTAATTTAAATTAAAAAAGAAAATGTCTCAGACAGCACTGATTTAAAGTAAAGGGTAATGCCTAAGACAGCCTTACTCATCAAGCCCACTGGGGGATCAAACTCATGACACCTGTTTCATCAGTCAATGTATTAACCATCGTGCTACACCTCTGTTGCTGTGTTTGTAGGTCAGCGCACCTAATTAAGGCTAACGTGCATTAACGTGCCACGGCTCACACTAAAAGTACCTTATCGCACGATAACCCTAAATGCTACCTTAAGACCGGAATGCCCACTACCTTATATGGCATCCTGCTCACTAACGCCGGCTGCACATTAAGACTGCTTAGTAAACATACCCCATAATGTTCCTTAAATAAAAAAGTTTTTAAAAGCCTTCTAAAAGATTTTGGATCATCTGAGGATCTGATTGCAGGAGGAAGTGAATTCCATAGGGAGGGAGCAAAAAGAGAAAATGCCCTTTTTGATATATTCTGAAAGTTTTTAGATCAGAAGGAGAGACCAACATGAATATGAAATTGTGGGTTGTATTCCACATCACAGGATGGCATTCCTTATATGTCTTATCTTAGTGTGATTTTATTTGGTTGCTTAATTTATCTCTGTATATTTTTTGTGTTTTGTATTGCTTTCTCATATAGGCCAAATGCCTGATGAAGGCGGTGCTGAAACATGGCCGTTTTGGGTTGGCACCTAGAGATACTCCCTGCAACAGTATTAATAAATATTGCTTGTTTTACACCTCACTCCAGACTGGTTGTAACTAAGATGCAGTGCAGAAAAAAAGCTAAAGCCTTTGGATGTTAGATTGTGAATCCTCCAAGGCTTCACATGTGTATCAATCAAGGCCATAAGAGCCAAGTGTGTCTTCATTTTGGAGAAATGGCATGATGAGATTCTGCCTAAATAAGGATTCAGAGGCAAATTAAAATCTCTACCCATGATAGTACTAATGGTCAGAGAAGAACCAATAGCCCCTCCCTAATGGATGGAAAACTTTCATGGCCTTTGCGTTTGGAGCATACACATTAAGCTAAGTGGCTGTGACATCTGCTTTCTTCACAGTGATAATTATTTAGCAATGCTTATATATCGCTTTTCACCTACAGGGCCGGCCCCAGAGTTCATTCAAGGTATTGGCGCCCTAGGCAAACCTTAAGCCTTACGCTCCCTCTGGCTGTCAGAATCTATTGTTTAGCTTTGAATCCCATGCTATTTGCCACCCCTCTAGAAGCTGCCACCCTAGTGGTTGGGCTGGCCCTGGCCACCTATCTTCTGGGTTGAGTTACTTGCATGTCTACTCTCTTTTTAAAGATAGTAATCCATCCCATTTTCTTTTATTACTTAGCTAGTTCACAGTAGCATTCTCCCACAAACCTTCCACCAGTTTGTTCACTTCTTGATATCCAACATGATTTTGTTTATTTATAAGACTTACCACCTTTCATAGACTGTATCAAGGCAGTTTACAATGCAATAACTAAAATTCCAATAGGAGGAAACCAGGAAATAAAACAGTTACAATATTTATTAACAGGGGAAACAATACAGTGAAAGAAAGATGCAGGGAACTTCTGAGAGACAAGGAAGAAGGAAAGAGAGCAGTGATTTGGTTTTGGGTCTGACTTCACTACTGGCCAAAGAAACAAAGCGAGAAATGTCCCATTAAATGAAGCAACATAAGGCTAGAGAAAAATAACTGGTATAGGTCAGTCTTAAACAGAATGTAATTTGTCTCAGCACATAGAGAAGATGGTGAGGCATTCTGAAGGGAGGGTCTAAAAAGAGGAAAGCAGATTGTTGGATAGTGACTTAAGGCTAGCTGTGATTTGAGGGCACACCAATCATTTGCTAGATATAGGAACCTAAGGTTTGAGCCTAGTCCTAAAAATCTGTGTCAAGCATCTAACAGTTTTGCTCTGCCCTAATTCTACTCCCATAGCTGCCCATTTTTAGACTTCTAAATTTGATTGCTCATCCTTAAACAATTTTCAGAAGGACCAATGTAGGATCCTAGAAGCATGTTTACCATAAATGCTCTATTTAGCGTGGGGAAAACGCATGGTTAGCACGCATTTTCACTGTAGCAGGGGTGTAATGGCTGTGGTACATTCAGGGCCATGGCAGGGAAGTAATGCCATGCTAGGTATGTGAATCAGATGGTAGCAGTGACTATGTATCAGGTGCACATATGTGCTAAATATGCCCCACACTTGTGTGCTAATACCAATGCATCTCCCCCTAAACAGGTGTATGCCACAGGGGTCACAGCTGTGTGCTGTGTGGAGGGTTGAGAGCAACCTGCAGATGTCTGCAGGATGAGAGAGGACAGAGCAGGCTAGATGCAACATGCCATGGATCCAGAAGGGCCTGAAAACTGATAGGTTGTCTGAGGTTCCAGGGGATAGCTGAAGTAAAAGGGCATGCCAACACAAATAGAATCCAAGCCATTCAATGGCTGAGTGAGGAGCCAGAGCAATTTTATGGCTGGCAGCAGGCTACCACACCTTCTGCCAAGAGATCACAGTACATGACCTCCATCCCCACTAACAGGACATGGAACAAGTAGCCAGTGAAGGATAAAGATAAATGACCAGGGAATATGTGCATCATGCTGCACAGCTTAGAGCTATGGGCCAAAGTACAAGGGGGTGGGGCATGCAAATCAGGGAAGCAGACACATGCATGAATACCATGCTGTGGCTGTTCGGTGGTAGATGGGCATAAATACTGCATCCACGTGAGCAGAGGGCTCCATAGACTTGCAGGCAGGATGTAAGCAATGCTTGGCATGTTGGATTGGAATATGAACCTCTC
This sequence comes from Ichthyophis bannanicus, assembly GCA_033557465.1. Lineage (NCBI taxonomy): Eukaryota > Metazoa > Chordata > Amphibia > Gymnophiona > Ichthyophiidae > Ichthyophis > Ichthyophis bannanicus. The sequence continues at coordinate 1,099,981,812 of CM066031.1, forward strand.
TCACCCTGAGTCCGAGGGTGCCTGACAGCTTAGGCTGTCAACAGGTTACCAGGTCTCTGATGGGGGAGGGTTTGGGACCTCTCTTTGTCACTTCCCATATACATCTTGTACAATACCCTTGCTAGTGATAAATGTGTCCCCATTAAAGTGAAGAGGTGCTAGAGCCTGCAGATTTGCTGTCCAACACAGAGAACACACACATGTGGGGGACATATGGCTAGTATACTCTGCCATTCACCCCTTCCACTACACAGGGTCTAGGATGTACAGATGCAACTTCTTAGTCCACCATATAGGACACCCACACCAAAGACAGCTGGTGGTCCAGGGTATGGACATATGCCCTGTGGTCTAACCTCCGCCAGGGGAGAGGGAGGCATTCCACAGAGGGCACCCATATAGCTGGCAACATGTTCGAACGGCAACATGTTCGAACGGAATCAAATACCTCAAAACCTTTCCAGTTGAAACCTCAAGGATCCTCCCTCTCGGCGCTACTCTTTAATATCTATATGCAGCCGATATGTGAGATCACCCGTTCATTTGGAGTATCCTCGCTAATCTATGCAGATGACGTGCTGATCTTCACACCAATCAACGTTACTCGGCCTGATTATACAGTACTAACAGAGTGTTTTGATGCAATTACAGACTGGCTTCTCACACAGAATATGAGAATAAACTTCAAAAAAACAGAAGCCCTAATCATCACGAAGAATAAAGAATTTTCACCCCCAACTACTCTAAAAGTACGGGACGCAGAGCTTCCGATCAAACCCACCGTAAAATACCTAGGCGTAACCCTTGATCACCGACTGGACTTCAAAGAACACATAAACCGCACAGTGAAAACCGTCTACTGCAAGATCAGAACCCTCCGAAACCTCAAAAACATGCTCGACCCTGACAACTTCTGCACCATCTTTCAAGCCATAGTCATTCCACACTGACTATGCAAACATAGTTCTACACGGCCTCCCAAAAAGCACACTAAACACACTGCAATTAGCGATGAACACTGCTGCCCGCATCCTCAATGGTGCATCAAGGAATGACCACATAACCCCCATCTTAAAGGAATTACACTGGCTCCCAATATCCTGCAGGACTACATATAAAGCATTACTCATGACATTCAAAGCCATTAATAACTTAGCTCCCCTAGCAATCTCCACACTCATCACACACATCCCTAACACTAGATCTAGAAGATCAGTTGCAGCTAATACTCTAGTCATCCCGACTGACTTTACAAAATGTACTCACTCAACTACTGCAAGAGCATTCGCTTACTTCGCTCCCAAATGTTGGAATGACCTTCCACCCACCATAAGAGAAATTAAAGACCTCAAACAATTTAGAAAAGCCATAAAACACCACCTGTTCCTTTCATACTTCTCCCAATACCTGACCCCAACTTAGCCTAAACCTCATTACAATCCAATGTTGAAATGCTCTATTCACTCCCTGTATAACAAGAAGTTTACCATTGTATATAGTTAAATAATTTATATGTACAAAGTTTTCTCCTATGTTGTATCCTGTTAGACTTCCTGTTACATGTAAACTCACGACAGCCTGTTGCTATCTCTGAGTACTTTATGTTTACTGTAAACCGCGCTGATGATAAAAGTGTGGTATATAAGAGCGTTAAATAAATAAATAAATATATAGAGATCTCTGGTGGCACATCACTGGACACCCTGCATACTCCCATGGATATGTGTGACCCCATTCAACTCCCAAATTTGGCATGTCATTTTCAGAGAACTGATGGCCGACAGGCCCATGGGAGCCCACAACAGCTCCCCATGTCTGTGGAAGGCTACAGGCCAAGGGAGGGGGCACTAATAGGAGAGTTCCAACTAAGCAATCCCACCTTCAGTGGTGTAATTGTAGGCATCTGCTCTTAGCAAGTAGGCCACAGACATCCTCTCCTATGGTCAGGGTAAGGGGCAATCTGTTCCCAGGCACAAATCCCATGTCACTGGCATAGTCCCTCTGGTGCATATAGGAACCTATACATGGACCAATCCAGGGGAGGTGACAATCACATAGCATAATTAAGTACCAGAGTTACAATTTTCCAGAATAGCATCACCTTATTTGCATGCCCTACTTTCAGCTGTGTTCAGCTATCTCCAGTCCTGGCTTTGTGGCCAGTTCTGGATGTTTCAGTGAGCACAGACCCTAGTTCCCAAATCCTCCTAAGCACATCACACAAGTAACCCTCCCACAACTATCCAGTGTATATGCATACTTGAACATCAGACTTTAAAGACTGATGTTATGTATGTATATGTGTATCACTCTCTCAGAAGGTACACTCATGCGCTGCAAACCTCAGTTTTTGTGGCTGGCAGGCTGTATTGTTCTGCTATGATGGCTGCCACACAAGCCCCTTGAATATCAGTTCTGTAGACCAGGGCTCGACAAATCCTATGGTCCAGGTTGTCATAGTGACCAGAAATTTGCATCTGGCACTTGGGATTCCCTTGCCCCCCTCCCCCCCACCCCCGCAATGGATGACCATAACCCCTTATGACTGCCTGTGGGGATCAAATCTCTCGTGGGCAGAACAGGAAGGGAAGGCCACAATCATGGCCTTGATGCAGGTTGTCTGCCCATGGGGACCCCATCTCCCGCAGCCAGAAGAGTAGAGAATAATCCCTTTGGTCTGCCCGCAGGAGATCGATCCGCATGGGCAGAAGAGAAGAGGAAGACTGCGATTGCAGCCCACAGCAACAAAAAGGTTTGGGGGGAGGAGGGAGTGAAGTTGAGAAAGCAAGGAAAATTTAAAGGTGCAGTGTGCTTTTGAAAAATGAGAATGTGGGGATAAAGGGATGATGGGCAGTAGATGGGAGTGCTAGGGGATTGGTGAAGGGGATAGAGTCTGGAAGGGTAACAGAATAGGTTGCCAGCAGGGGAGGAGTTGGAGGCGGGAGCGAAGAGAGTGTAAGATGTTGCAGTTTGAGGGATGAATGCATGGTGACAGAAGGGCACAATGTGTAGTTGTGGAAAGCTGACTCCTCCTCCCCCCAGAACACACACAGGCACCCCATCCCTATACCATACACACACAACAACACATAGGCACTCTATTTCCTCACAACAGAAACACAGTCCAGTTCTGCATTACATATGCACCACGCATACACACACTCGCCCGCCTGCCTGCATACACACCCCATCACCATATCACACACGCACGCCTACACCACATCACACACAAACATGCATCTCACCTCCGCCCTGCACATGCAGATATACACTCACATTCACACACAAACCTTAGCATCACACACAGGGCCCCCAGCTCTGCAGCACACACACACACACATGCACCATAGTCCTGCACCCCACCCATACAAAGGCACCCGCTGCCATATGCCATGCAAAGACAGGTACACCACTGTTGTACCAGACACACATACAGATACTTCCTATTTGAATCATAACTGTTGATCTCCAGGAAACATAGAAATATGATGACAGAAAAAGACACATGGCCTGTCTAGTCTGTCCTTTCATATCAACAACAACAGTCCCCTTTTTTCCTTTAGAGATCCTCTGTGTTTGTCCCATGCTTTTTTGAATTCAGTTACTGTCCTCATCTCTACCACCTCCACTGCGAGACTATTCCACGGATCCACCACTCTTTCCGTAAAGAAATATTTCTGCATATCACTCCTAAATCTATCCCCCTTCACCCTCATCCCATGTCCCCTCATAGCAGAACTTGCTTTCAATTGAAAGAGGCTCTACCCCTGAACATTTATGCCACAGAGGTATTTAAACATCTCAATCATATCACCTCTATCCCGCCTTTCCTCTAAGGTGTACATGTTAAGATCCTTAAGTCTGTCCTCATATGCTTTATAATGAAGACCACTAACCATTTTAGTAGCCACCCTCGGCACCAACTCCATCCTGTTCACATCCTTTTGAAGGTGCAGGCTCCAGAATTGCACACTATCCTCCAAATGAGGTCGCACCAAAGACTTATACAGAGGCACTATCACCTCTTTTTTAAATTTATTTTTATTTATTTATTTGTGTGGTTTTTTTATACCGCCCCTTCCAGAGATCAGGAGCGGTTTACAGAGAGCCTGTCAAAAATTAACATTAACGTTACATGGAACATTAACAGTGTAAAATTAGTTACATAGGAACCTAAAAATATAGGAACCTTTTTTCTGCTAGTCATTCCTCTCCGTATGCACCCAAGCATCCTTCTAGCTTTTGACGTCGCCTTTTCTACCTGTTTAGCTACTTTAATATCATCAGACACAATCATGCCTAGGTCCCGCTCTTCTTTAGTGGACAGAAGTACTTCACCCCCTATACTATATTGCTCCCTTGGATTGCTGCAGCCTAAATGCATGACCTTACATTTTTTAACATTAAATCCCAGCTGCCAAATTCTAGACCATTCTTCAAGCTTAGCTAGATCCCTCCTCATGTTATCTACACCTTCCTGGGTGTCTACTCTATTGCAGATTTTTGTATCATCCGCAAAGTTGATTTCTATTGTTCTATGTACAATGTTCAATGTAAATAGTTGATTTCTATTGTTCTATGTAAAATGTATACAAACTGTGTACAAGACTGTTAACCTGTTATATGTAAACCGCCCTTGATCTCTGGAAGGGGCGGTATAAAAGAAATAGTTAAATAAATAAAGTGAAAAACCTTACCCAACAGCCCTTCCGCTATATTGTTGTAGCTGATAAGCATGCAATAAATAATACCCGGAGTCAGGCAAAGATTCAAGCCGGTTTAATGTGCACAGACTCAGATTGCAGTAGCATTCAAAATAGTCTGAGCCCAGAGCTCAGAAAAATGACAGTTTATATACTTTCTTCTCCAGTCTAATACAGGCAAAACTCCTCATTGGCCACAGTGGCCCACTTACTCTCATCCAATAGATCTCTGACCGGGCCCAGGACTCGCTCCCCCTGCTTGGGTCACACTAGCCACGGGTCAGCAATTAGACATAACTCTAAACATAATACTTCTGCTAAAGTATACAGTATATTTCGCTATTCTTGCAAGGTCAGTTAGCCACAAAGATAGTGGAAGGCATATCAGAAGCATTCTTAACAAAAGCAAAACAAAGCAAGGCCAAACATAGCAAGGTTAAGACGTATCTCTAGCCTTGGCTCAAAACACTAAACAATCTTCATAATGCTAGACAAAATATTCTTACACTGTTCAGTTTCTCTGCTATATTTTCATCCTAATTACGAGGTCAGTGCACAATCAGCAAAGATACAGTGGCGCGGCATTCTACTGAAAGAGACATCTGACTTACCTAAACAATAACAGTACCAAGGTTTAATTCTCTTATCTCCAGGAGAGCAGAACATGTTATCAAACCAGAATAGAACGGAATTTCTGTCTAACAGCAAACAGCATTCTGCAATTTTCCAAAATCAGCAATAACATTTTAAAATAGGAAAAAAGGGCTTCAGACCTAGCTCTGCTACATACTAGGCCATCGCCTATCACAATATCACTAACAAACATGTTAAAAAGAATCGGACCAAGGACAGATCCCTGGGGCACACCACTAGTAACATCCTTCTCCTCAGAGTGAGCTCCATTTACCTGTACACTTTGTTGCCTCCCACCCAACCAATTTCTAGCCCAAGCAGTAACTTTAGGGTCCATCCCTAGGGTGCTCAGTTTGTTTATAAGTTGCCTGTGAGGAACAGTGTCAAAGGCTTTACTGAAATCTAAATACACCACATCTAGGGCTCTCCCTCGGTCCATCTCCCTGGTCACCCAGTCAAAGAAATCAATCAGATTTGTCTGACAAGACCTGCCTCTTGTGAATCCATGCTGCCTCAGATCCTGTAATCTGCTGGACTCCAGAAACCTCAATATTTTCTCTTTCAGCAGAGTTTCCAATAATATCTCCAGGAACAAGCAGGAATGAGTCTTCACATATGGGTACGTCGGTACCGACGGAGCCTGCACGGGAATGCTCCCCAGCATCCAATCAGAAAGCTTTTGGGATCATCCCTCGCGCCTGCGCACTGCCTTCCCGCCTTTTCCACTGCCTCTCCTCAGTTTTCGTTTTTCCGCAGAGCCGGCAGGACGTCCTCCTGTCACCGCAGAAACTTTTTTCTTCAAATTCTTTATTTCTTGTTTTCTTGTGGTCGCGGCTGTTTTTCCCGCCGCCACCGGTACCGCCGGTGGGTTTTTTCTTAAATTCATGGAAATTTTCCCTCTATTTCTGTCTTGAATTTTTTGGGCCTGCAAGGCCTCTCAATCATGGAGCCTTCTTCTCCTAAGAAGTGCCTTCACTGTGGAAACACAGTTTTCCTTTTAGACTCCAATTCCTGGTGTCTAACCTGTTTGGGTCCTGACCCTTTTTCTCCTGAACAGTCAGGCTGCAAAACTGTGAGAAGACCTTCCCTCTTTCGAGTTTCCCTCGATACCGTTTTCCCTCCCGAAGTACGGGCACCGGGTTTTTCTTCTCTACAGGATCAGGTAACCCACAAATAGTCTGTTAAGACTAGCCAATTCTTGAGTGGTAGGTCTCATGCCAAGCATGATGACGGCTCCGGCCTTGCCCTCAAGACCCCATTGGCATTAAAACCCCGGTGGGAGTCTCCGAGCTCCAAAGCATTTCAGGGGTTTCAGGTTGTTCCTGGGGCTCACCCCTCACAGAACATACCTGAGCCATGCTCGGTGGTGGCATCCGCTTCGAACGGTACCGATACCCCAGCATTGGCACCGGTGTTGAGTGATCCACTCTTCACCAAGGATTGTCATCGGGCGTACTCGGTACCTTCGGGACCGAGCGATACGGCTCAGATTGACTTTCCTGTATCTGAGCCATGCTCGGTGGTGGCATCCGCTTCGAGCGGTACCGATACCCCGGCATCGGCTCCGGTGTTGAGTGATCTACTCTTCACCAGGAATCGTCATCTGGCGTCCTCGGTACCTACGGGACCGAACGATATGACCCAGATTGATTTTCCTGTATCGGCAATATCGCCGATACCATCACCGACGTCGGTACCCTCGAGACATGCATCGATAGACTCGCTTCCTTCGATGCCGAGTCTGGAATCGATATCTAGTCTAGATGACTGGGTACCGACGCGTCTCGGAACCGATGTTTACCGATTCCGAATACACGGTACCGAGGATAATCACCAAGGTGTTTTACTTACCTTGGTACCGCTTGAGCTGCCTCCGATGACTGCTTCGGTGTCAGTTACGCCTTCGATGCCGGCGCAACTACCGGTATCGGTATCGATGCCGGTACCCACAGTATCATCGGAACCAGCTCCTTCCATGCTTTTTTCACCTGGATCGCTCCTCTCTATACCTAGTTTGGAGTCGATACCTGGCATGGACGATGCACTACTGACTGTCTCAACTCATAATTGCCAGTTCCAGTGTCCATCTATTACAAATCCTGTTCTACACCGGACAGGTACATTCTCCGGTGCCCAGGCTACCTTTTCAAATTTAGCCTGTCCAGGGATGGTTCCCATTGGAGATCCTTCTTTTCAGAAATTTCTCCTTGACATGGCAGCCTTCCTTAATATTCCTATCCCTGCCTATGAGTCTTCTCAGGGTTTTTCTGCAGGAAAGGAAAATATAATGCTTCCTTTACATCATTCTTTGCAGAATCTTCTTCTGTGGGTATGGGAAAAACCTTTAAAGGTTTCTTCATCTCCTACAGCAACTGATCTTCTGTATCAGGTGCCCCCCTCTCCATGATTTTAAAAGCCTCAACTTCCCCATCATTCCATTGTAGTGGAATCAGCAATGAGGAAGGTAAAAAGCAAGAAAAAACATTCTTCTTTCCCGCCAGGGCGTGCATCTATAACACTAGATGCCTTTGGACGTCGAACCTTCCAAATATCTATGCTGGCAACAAGGATTCTCTCATATATTTTCTATATGAGTCTATCCCTTCAGGAGGTCACAAAGAAATTATCTCTTTTGACTCCTTTTCTATCAGAGCCCAAGGCTGCAGACTATTCCTTACTTCTTAGTCATAGCCAAAATATCTCTTGGTTTCTTTCTCGTGCTTCCCTAGACTCGTTCGAGTCTGTTAGCAGAACTTCTGCTATAGCCATAGGAGCACGTCGTAAAGCCTGGCTCCAAGCCTCGGACTTGAGTAGATGGGCACAACAAAGACTGAGTAATACTCCTTGTACTGGAGAGAATCTCTTCAATAAGGAGTCCTTACGTCAGGTTGCTCATTGCTCCACTGACTTTCCTATTTCTGAGGGCCATCCTAAGCCCTCTCCTTCCTCAGCAGATAGGAAATGCCCTACCAAACCACCTTTCCCTAAAAGAAAGAGGTTTTCCTCTTCACCTGCCCATCACTCGGATGTTCCCAAGCAGGGGAAGTCTCACCCTGGTCTAAAGAATCCAAACTCTAGCCAGGCTGAATAAACACAGTAACCATAGGTTTCTGATTAATCTTTTTATAACTGCAGTGGATTTCTTTTCAGCAGAAGTTTTTCCATTCAAAACTCTGCTCAAGAATTCCTATTCTCAGGAAATCCATTTACTCTTCACTATGCTGAACTGTCAGGTTATTCATGTCTATAAGTTAGAGTTTTCCACCTCTTCCTGACTAGGAGAGAGGCTTGGCAACTATCACATGATAGTTTCTCTGTACTAGCATGAATTTTTTCCTTCCATGGCCTTGCCTTCTGGTAAGTCCTTCTTCAGCTTCTATCTCTACCCTCTTCGCCAGGGTTTCCCCTGTAAGAGTGGTACCTTACCATTGAAAGACTTCCTTGTCTTTCTTTTCACTGTAAGTTTCTTCTCCTGAATAACTCCTTTCTTTTTCTGGGCAGCTCTACAGACAGAGACAGCTTGCTCTTTTTCTTCAGTCTGTTCTCTCTGTTTGACACAGACTGACTCTCTCTGTTGTCCTATCCAGTAGCTGCCCCTGCAGGAGTTCCAGTGCTTGACTACTGGTACCTTTCCACAAGTTCCAGTCTTGTCTTCCACCACTCCTGTCTGGCCTTAGTAGTGATTCCAAGACAGTTACTCTTGGATAATTTTTTCACTACAGGCTTCTTACACTGGGTTTGGCACACAATGAACGTGGCTGTCAGTTTCTCCATCAGTCAGTTCTACATCCCAGTTCTTGTGTATAATGCTCTCTGCATTCCTACTGAGAAGCTTTCCACTATGGGCCCTTGCTAGAGAGCACAGAGTTTCTCGAATGACTATCCATCATGGGTAAAAAAAAACCTTCCTCAGTCATCCCCTATGACTGTGAGGGTACCCTGATATCTTTAAAAAAAAAAAAAAAAAAAAAGAGGGAGAAGGGCATAAGCCTTCTCCACATGAAAGTCTGAGAGTTATCCCTTCCCTTAAGGAATATACTCTTTTTTTCTTACAGCTTGTCCTTATGGTATCCTAATACTTCAAGGACAGATCATATTACTCTGAAAAACGCCTGATACCTCCCTTGTCCCTCATGTAGGTCAATCTGGTATCTCATTCTATGCGTTTCTGTCCTTTTACCATGCTGGCGTTCCACAGGACTCCGGACTTGTTGTTTACAGACTAATATTATCCTCTGTTTTTTCACATAACCATCCTGGTAATTCACTGGATAGCATTCCTTATCATCATTCCTGGAGGAATAGATTCTCTATATATTTTCTCAAGTAGGTTCACCTCCTTGTGCTTGGATGAATCTTTTCCCTTCACATCTCCATGTGAATGTCTTGATATGCATAACTCTGTCTGCTTATTGCAGGCATCTATCTTTAGACCTATATATTCATGTATATATAAATATATATATGTATACATATATACATCTCTATAGATGTATATGTCTGTCAGCTAAGTGTGCATATGCTACGCCCTTTAGATCTTATTATAGATCTATATATATATATCTATATGCCCATATATTTATATATATATATATATATACATACACATATACATATATCTCTACATATATGTGTGTATCTGTCCTGATACTTATTATAGGTAGATATGTATTTCCATACTTATCTCCTAACTGTCTATGCTCATAAAGGTTTTTACCTTCCTGCATATTTCTGACAGTGGGCTTGCACAGCTTCATACTGTTCCACAGTATGTTTCGGATATTTTGCACACAACCATTGCTGTGGTACTGACAGCCCTACCGTATCCTAGGTTTACGTATCCCTGAAGCTCCATGCCCCAATGTCTTCCTACCTCTCACCAGTTAGGAAAGACATGGTGGATCTTCAGTGGATTTCAGATTCAATTCCTCAAACATCTGTCCTTTCTTGGGAGTATAGGGTTCTTCTCATACCCTTTCCTCCCTCAAGGACTAAGTCTGTTTGTCCAGATCGGTCAGTCTTCCTCTTTTGCTCCTACCTCTGAATACTTCTGTAGCCAAAAGAGTTTTCAGCTTTCCATAAAGCTTCCCACTGAAGACCTGCAGTGTTTGTGTTACCACAATTAAATCCTGGGGTCACCTCTCACTTCCAGATGTGGACCTCCACCTTCACTCCAGTGAGGTCACCTTGAACATTATTCTACTGGATCCCCAGTAGACTCCATCAGCCTCTCTACTTCCTGCAATCCAGTAGGTGAGCATCATATGGTGATTGTTCATTCCAATATTATTGTGATTGTTCATTTCAATATATCTTTTGATAATGATCATACATACAGGGACTCCTTCCGGGTAGTCCTTTTCTTAACTTAACTGTTTTTTTCAACAGCTCCTTTCTTTTCAACTCCTGCCCTCCATCCTCAGGATGCCTGGCCATATGAGGTGTAGCATGTTTTCAATCTTCAACATGTTAGGGCTCCAGGCATCTTAGCTTGGGAGTCCCCATATGTGAAGACTCATTCCTGCTTGTTCCTGGAGATAGCACAGTTACTTACCTGTAACAGGTGATCTCTGGGAACAGCAGGAATAAGTCTTCACAACCCACCCACCTCCCCTAGGAGTTGTATTTATCTTTCTATCTTCCTTTCCTCTTTCTCTCCTTTTGTCTCAGCTATGAAACTCAACTGAGGAGAGGCAGTGGAAAAGGCGGGAAGGCAGTGCGCAGGCGCGAGGGATACTCCCAAAAGCTTTCTGATTGGATGCTGGGGAGCATTCCCGTGCAGGCTCCATCGGTACCGACGTACCCATATGTGAAGACTTATTCCTGCTGTTCCCAGAGATCACCTGTTACAGGTAAGTAACTGTGCTTTACTCACCACCGAAGTTAAACTAACCGGCCTGTAGTTTTCAACTACATCCTTACTTCCGCTTTTGTGTAAAGACACCACATGAGCCTCTCTCCAGTCCTTTGGCACCACTCACGACTCCAACGAGGCATTGAAAAGGTCAGTCAGTGGAGCTGCTAAAATGTCCCCAAGTTCCCTCAGTATTCTAGGGTGTATCCCATCCAGTCCCATCGCTTTGTCTACTTTAAGTTGTGCTAGTTTCTCACAAACACAGTCTTCTGAAAATTGTTCAAGATGTCCCTCGCTTCTGTTCCTGTTTGGGGGTGTTTTATGAGGTCCTGCTCCTGGTTCTTCATCTGTGAACACAGAACAGAAATATTTGTTAAGCAATTCCACTTTATCCTCATCAGCTTCTACATATTCCTCCCCTTCACCCTCGAGTCTGACAATATCACTTTTGCCCTTTCTCTTCTCACTAACACCTGATTAGATGTCAGCAGTTCCCAAAAGCTGAGAAGGTTACCAGAGTTTAAAACCTACTCCACTATAGAAAAGATTTCTACTAAAGCACCAAAAAGAATGTAACTTTGCTTTAAAAATATACCAAAACCCTTTTAAGAGCTCCTAGTCAGAGAGCTAGCAATTTAATAAAAATAAACCCTCAAATCGTTACCGTTGTTTTGACCTGCAGAGCCCCTGTTAGGAATGCCGGTTAGGAACAAGTAGGAATGTAGTGTTCACATATGGGTATCGTCGGTACCGATGGAGCCTGTGCGGGAATGCGCCCCAGCGTCCAATAGGAAATCTTTTGGGAGCATCCCACCTCGCCTGCATGCTGCCTTCCCACCTTTCTATCTCTCTCACTTCAGTTCTTCGTTTTCTGCGGAGTCGACAGGACATGTACCCTGTCACCACCGAAAATTTATTCTTATTCGTTTGGGTTTTTTGTGGTTGCATCTGCCGTCACTGGACGCCTACCGGTATCGCCGGTTCTCTTTTTTCTTCTTTTTAAAAAAAAAAAAAACTAGCTTTCTAAAAGATTTTTCTTTCTGAGGCCTCTCCCCTTTCAGTGCTAGGCGCTATTTTGGCACTAGGCCCACTTTTCTTCAAACATGGAAAAGCCAGCTAGTGGTTTCAAGAAATGTTCTAACTGTGGCGGTTCTATATCCGTCACCGACACCCATGATTGGTGTCTTAAATGTTTAGGTCCTGAACATCGTCCATTGGAGTGTCTCTCCTTCAGAAAGATGACCAAGAGGGGCCTGCAGAATAGAGCTGCAAAATTCAGTACCCTTTTTGCCGCAGATATGTCAGTTGCATCGACGTCTTCCAGAGCTTCATCTTCCTCCCATGGATTTCAGGTAACTAAACTTAAGTCTTCCAAGACTGGCCTGTCCTCAAAGGGTAGATCTCCTTCTAAGCATCGAGATGCCAATGGTGTTGCCCTCGAGGAAAGTTCACCGGCAAAACAGCCCCAGTGGGAGTCTTCGGTCTCCAAAGCATTAACGGGGCTCCAGGATGTTCCAGAGGCTTCCACGTCTGCAGAACTACTGGTGCCATGTTCTGGGGTCGTGGCCGCTTCCACCTGTACCGACACGCAGGCATCGGTCGGAGCGATGGATAAGAGAATCCTCGCTATCGAACGCAGTCTAGCGACCCTCTTAGCAGCTTCAGTACCGTTAAGACTGCTACAGACGGTTCCACAAGTATCAGTACAAACATCGGAACCGGTACCAAATGCACCTGCTTCGGCAGGCATGCTTCCCCCCATGCCGAGCCTTGAGTCTATCTCAGGTATCAGGGGACAGGATCCAAGACACTCCGGTACCAACTTCGATCGGTACCAGTATCGTGCGTTACAAGAACACCCGGTACACAGTGATTTTGAGTCTTCCGATTCCGATGACTCTGATGATTTTACCGGTACTAGAGCGATCCTACCAGAGGATCCAACTCCTTCACCTCAACGCAGAATGTCTCCTCCAGAAGGCATGTCCTTCCAGGATTTCATATATGATTTAGCCAAAGGTCTTTCAATCACGGTGATTCCTGAAAAGGAACCTAGGGTGGAAGAATTAAGAATTCTACAATATCCTATGGCTCCTAAGGAAGCAGCTACGCTTCCCATTCACAAGATCTTACATGATCTTATGTTAAGGATGTGGGAAACTCCTTTAACGGTGTCTCCACATTCCCTACACCTCGATACCATGTATCGAGTGCCAAGCTGTCCTGGCTTTCAAAAGTCTCTGTTACCACACCATTCAATGGTAGTGGAATCGACCATGTGTAGAATTAAGAGTGCTAAAACGCATTCTTCTAATCCTCCAGGCCAGGAATCAAGGACACTCGATGCTTTGGGCATCGCTTCCAATCCTCCATGTTATCAACCAAGATCAGTTCCTACATTCTTTATATGGGTATGTTCCTGGAAGAAGTCACACGTGGCTTAGAGCTCATGAGCCCTAATATGTCTGAGGACAAAAGGGAAGATTTCCTTACCTTGGTCAAGCACACCCAGAATGTCTCTAAATTCATGAACCGTGCAACCTTTGATTGCTTTGAATGCATATCTCCATAGGTGCACGTCGTATTGCCTGTCTTCAGGCATCAGACTTAGAGCAGTGGGTGCAAGACAAGCTGGGAAACATTCCTTGTTCAGGAGAAAATCTCTTTGGCAAGGACTGGCAGGACAAGGCTAATCAGCTTGAATATGAAAATACTACCTTGAACAGACTATCAAATCTACAGCCAACCCAGCAAAGAAAAAGTCATTTAAGAAACCCTTTTTCAACAAGAAAAAGAGGTTTTACCAATCATACCCCCATTTGGGCCACTGTCCAGTTCATGTTCCCCAAAAGGGACAACAACAGAACAGACAGCAAAGAAAGCCGCAAACTCAGAGCTCAACTGGCCCATCAGACTCAGCCTCCTCAGGGGCTTTGACTCTTACCTAGAGAACTTAGTCATTCTGTCCCTGAAAGGACCAGAACTCTTAACCATTCAAGGCATGTTATGCCATTTTGCCAAGAGATGGCAACAAAGAACATCAGAAAACCAGACTCTGTCCATTGTACAACTGGGGTACAAGTTTCACTTTCTCAACATGCCCCTGCCTACAATAATCAAACAGTTCAATTCTCAGGTCCCTGCCACCGACCTCTTGTGGCAGGAGGTCACATCACTTCTCGCTCAAGGAGCAATAGAAGAAGTACCCATATCCCAACAGGGTATGGGGTTCTACTCCCTCTATTTTTTTATTCCAAAGAAAACAGGGGGACACAGACCTATACTGGACCTCAGAGAATTAAACAAATATCTTTTCTGAGAAAAGTTCAAAATGATCTCCCTTGGAACACTCCTACCATACCTTCAGTCAGGACTGGTTATGTTCTCTAGATTTAAGAGGTGTGTACACGCATATTCTCATCCACGCAAATCACAGGAAATTCCTTCGATTCCTGGTCCACGGAAGACACTTCCTGTACAGAGTTCTTCCCTTCTGTCTGGCTTCTGCCCCAAGAGTCTTCACAAAATGCATGGCAGTGGTAGCAGCATTTCTGAGAACTCTAGGAATATTGTCTTCCCTTACTTAGACGATTGGCTCATTTGAGCATCAACTGCTTCAGAGGCCAGCTTCGCTCTTTCTCGAACAATGAGAATCCTTCAATACTTGGGATTGGTCATAAACCTCCCAAAATTTCATCTCACCCCCTCTCAATCTCTCGTTCATAGGGGCTCGTCTAGACACACGGCAGTCAAAAACTTTCCTGCCACAGCCGCGCTGTCTGCGTATAATATAGCTGGCATCCCAAGCAGCTACGAAGGTCTTCCTGACTGCTCGGGAGATGCTTCAGCTTCTGGGGCATATGGCATCCACTGTCCATGTGGTTCCCTATGCTCGCCTTCATATGCGAGCAGCCCAGTGGACCCTATCCTTTCAGTGGAGACAGGTCTCGGGTCGGCTAACTGACAAAATCAGAAACTCCACACGTCTAATTTTGTTCCTTCAATGGCGGCAATCAGTGGAAAACCTCCTCATAGGCTCTCCTTTCCAGCAGCCTCTGTGCCAAGCCACCCTAACAACAGATGCGTCCAAGTTGGGTTTGGGGGCACACTTGCACGATCTCTCAACTCAGGGTCTCTGGACCCACAGGAGGCTTCTCTTCACATAAACCTCCTAGAGCTGAGAGCCATTTTCAATGCTATTCAAGTATTTCAGGTCCATCTCAGCCACAAGACAGTTCTGGTCCAAACTGACAATCAGGTAGCCATGTTCTATCTGAACAAGCAAGGCAGAACGGGCTCTCTGTCGCTATGCAACGAAGCTTTGCAACTACGGGTCCTCGCCAGAGAGCTTCAAATCCACCTTCTTGAAGTATATCTTCCAGGCATTCAACATTTATGGGCAGACAAACTCAGTCGAATACTGCTGCCACACGAGTGGTCTCTCCACTCAGACCACCTTGCTGGAGTGTTTCAAATCTGGGGAACACCGATATAGACCTCTTTGCAAGTCCACAGAATTCCAAACTTCCCTGATTCTGTTCCAGAATCCCGGCTCACAACTGTCAGGCAAGGGATGCCTTCCTACTCCACTGGGGTAAGGACTTCCTCTATGCCTTCCCACCCATTCCCCTCATTCCCAAAACTTTATTCAAACTTCGGAGAGACAGAGGTCATATGATACTCATAGCTCCACGTTGGTAACGGCAAACGTGGTATCCTCTGTTTCTGCGTCTCTCTCAAACCACTCCTCTGGAGTTGGGAAATGCTCCAGATCTCCTTTTCCAGGATAACGGATCCTTACTGCACCTAAACCCCCAGTCCTTGCATCTCAGGGCCTGGTTGCTGAAAGGCTAGATTTCCTGGATATCAACCTCTCTCAGCAGGTAAAAGATATCCTTCTGGCTGCCAGAAAACCTTCCATGAGGTGTTCCTACGCTTTTAAGTGGAAGAGATTCTCTGTCTGGTGTTCACAAAAGGGACTTAACCCCCTTTTGGTACCTGTGGAGTCGCTACTGGAGTATCTCCTTCAACTATCCACTTCTGGTCTTAAGACCAATTCAGTGAGAGTCCATCTTAGTGCTATTGCTGCTTTTCACAAACCTTTTGATAGGCAACCTATTTCCTCTCATCCACTTGTGTCAAGGTTCATGAGAGGCCTACTCTTAACAAAACCTATTAAACCTCCACTGGTGGCATGGGATCTAAATCTTGTTCTCGGGCAGCTCATGAAACCACCTTTTGAACCCTTAGCCACTACAACCCTAAAGTTTCTTTCATGGAAAGTCATTTTCCTAATTGCTATCACTTCTGCAAGACGCATTAGTGAACTGCAGGCTTTAGTGGCTGACCCTCCTTATAGCTCCAGTGCAGAAAGGAATTTTCACACTTCGGATTGTAAAATGGCCTTAGCCTTTTATCTTCAAAGAACTAAGCAACATAGGAAATTTTCTCAGCTTTTTGTTGCTTTTGACTCTGGTCATTTGGGACTTCCAGTTTCCAAAATAACTTTATCTAAATGGATTGCAGATTGCATATCCTTTACATATGAGAGTAAAGGACTTTCTCTCGAGGGCCATGTCACAGCTCACAATCTGAGAGCCATGGCAGCCTCGATGGCTAATCTTCGTTCTGTGTCTATTGACAAGACAAGCTGTCTATTGACTATTGATGACATCTGTAGAGCAGCTACTTGGGCTTCGGTGCATACCTTCACAGCCCACTACTGCATAGACAAGGACTCCCGTCAGGATGCCACGTTTGGCCAAGCTGTTCTCCAGCATCTGTTTCATACTTAATACAACTCCTACCCGCCGGTCCCGGGTTTTGATGTCAGAGGTCCATGGGAGGAAGCATGACCCATCTCACCTGGGTTCGCAGCTTACTGGGGTCATTCCCCTGGCATCTATAAGCTGGGGAGTCCCCATATGTGAAGACTACATTTCTGCTTGTTCCTGGAGATAGCATAGTTACCTATAACAGGTGATCTCCAGGAACAGCAGGAATTTAGTCTTCACAACCCACCCACCTCCCCTAGGAGTTGTCTCTATCAATCTATCTCCTCTCATTTTCTACTCCTCTCATTTGGCCTCAACTATAAACCCAACTGAAGTGAGTGAGGTAGGAAGGCAGCACGCAGGCGCTGTGGGATGCTCCCAAAAGCTTTCCTATTGGATGCTGGGGAGCGTTCCCGTGCAGGCTCCATCGGTACCGATGATACCCATATGTGAAGACTAAATTCCTGTTTTTCCCGGAGATCACCTGTTACAGGTGAGTAACTACGTTTTCTCCAGGAACAAGCAGGAAGTCTGCCCTCACATATGGGTGATATCGACACCAATGGAGATCGTACAAAGCATTTCCCCAGCTTTCAAAGAAAGCCTTTGGAAATGCCACCATTTATGTTTGGTCCCCTTTCCGCCCAAGGGTGCCATGTTGCTTAGTCTCCTTTTTTCCACAGAGCCCAAAGGACACTTGTCCTGTTTCCCCGGAAGAATCTCTCTAAAATTATCCTTAAAAGGTTGTTTTTTCCCAGTTTGCATACCGGTCCCTCTTCCTGCCTTGAG
The DNA here is from genome assembly GCA_033557465.1 of Ichthyophis bannanicus. Lineage (NCBI taxonomy): Eukaryota > Metazoa > Chordata > Amphibia > Gymnophiona > Ichthyophiidae > Ichthyophis > Ichthyophis bannanicus. The sequence continues at coordinate 1,099,999,565 of CM066031.1, forward strand.
CCAACTCTGACCCTGGGGCCATTTTCAGCTCCCCCTTCTTTTTTGATGAGGCTTGTCTCGATCGGCATTTGTGTCATTTTTTCCATGGGGGTCATTGACCCTGGCCAGGTATCTCCCACTCCCGGTAGGTTCAAAAAATGTGACCGCTGCAGTCAGACTGTCTGTCACAGACACCCATGTCTGCTGCCTATGCTACCTGTGTCCAGACCACAACAGCACCACCTACTCCAGTCCATGACTCCGAAAACCAACAAGATACAGTCGGAGTTGCAAGGGAAAGATTTTCCAGCGGTCCGACTCTGTTCCAGCTTCCCCGATGCTGAGCTTCCAGCCCAGCACTTCCCGTGAGGCCCAGGCATCCTCGGCGTCCCAGGGCGGCGGCTCCTCTGAAAAAAACCCAGTCCCTGAGAAGATAAAGAAAAAATCTTCTAAGCCAGTCGAGGTTCCACCAGCAAAAACTGGAACAGACCTGCAGAAGGACTTGGGCGACTCTGAGCAGTGCCCCCCCTAAGGTCTCTAGGAAGGAGTCCTCAGCTGGCGGAGACTGTGCGAGGCTCCTCGAGGCCATGATCCTCATCGAGGACACACTCATGAGAATGCTGGCGCCGGGCCCGAGAACATTGGTACCTGTGCCAAAAGCTGTAGAGCTTTCTGGCCTCGAAACCAGAATGGTGGCCCTGGAGCAGAATATCTCTATCTTGGCCGTGCAGCAGGCAATGACATCTGACTCATCCGCATCGTCTGCCTTGACAACCGGTCCCCTTACTACGGGAGATTCCCTGAGCGACTGAGTCAGGCACAGAATGTTACCGACCTGGGGCAAGCCCTCTGCACCGATCGAGGTCCCGGTCCCGATCCTCTGTGTCCGTTCCTCCCTGGCCAGTTTCTGAGAGTCTGACCTGAGATCCTCTGGAGGAACCCGGTTCCCCAGATCCGGCATGGAGGCCCAAGAATCCCAGACCTCGGAGTCCTTGATGCCCTTTTGGTTTCGATTGGGAGACCGATGATGATGCCTCCCCAGAGACCGCTTGACACCGAGTTGTATCCTCGGAGCCATCTCCCCTGGCACCCCCTTGCTATTCTCCCCTAGAGGCCTTCCATGACTTCGTCCGAGATATGGCCCAGGCCCTGTCGATCCCGACCGAATCAGTGGAGGACCTGCATACCAAAGAATTGGAGATCCTCCAGCATGAGCCCCTGCCATAGGAGACTCTCACGGTGCTGATGCAACCTATCCTTGAGCGGTTGCTCCTACAGATGTGGGAGACCCCGGCATCAGTGCTAGTGGTCAGTCGACACCTCGATGCCATTTACCATGTCAAAAAGGGCACTGGCTTCCAAAAGGCTCAGCTCCCGCATAACTCCATGGTTGTGGAGTCATCTACTGTATGCAGAATCTTAAAAGCCAGAAGTATTATTCCTCCGTCCCTCTGGGCGGAGATGCCTGAGCCTTCGACGCTCTTGGGTGCAAGTACTTTCAAGGCTCCATGCTCAGCTGCTGAATATAGGCCTCTGAATTGTACATAGATATGTACCTTATGGGCCTCATCCAGGAACTGGTGGGTTTCTCTGTGGGCCTCGCCAGGCAACCTCTTCAGATTTCAAACCTGACAGCCGGGATCTGGGACTGCTCAAAATTCCTGTTCAGCGCCGCTTACAATGGCTTTGAATCGGCAGCCCGAGTAGCAGCAGCCGCCATTGGCACCTGACGACAAGCCCTGGCTGCAGACCTCTGACCTCAAACAGTGGGTACAAGAGAAATTGCTCGATGTCCCTTGCACTGGGGAAAACTTGTTCGGCAAGCCCATGACTGACAAGGTGGCCGAGATAGAGGCCGAGGTTGCGTCCAAGCAGAGGCTCTCAAGGAAGACCTCAGCCTTCACCCAGAAGAAGCCATCAGGGAAAAGACTCTTTCCCGTGGAAAAAGGGGTCCTTCCATCAGGGTCACTACCAGCCCTTCTTGGGACAACAACAGAGCCCTCAGCCCAAGAGTCAGGGCCACAGGCCGAGGAAGCAGAAGCCCAGGCCCCAGCTCCCATCCAATCTGGGGGGAGCTATTGACCCCCGAGCAAGGCCTCCTCTCCACTGGGAGACCCTCCCCAGCCCACAGGGGGCTGCCTGGCACTCTTTTCCCACAGATAGGACAGGGTCATCATGGACCAGTGGGTCCTACAAGTGGTAAGGGAAGGGTATCTCCTCCGCTTCCAGCAAGCACCCCCTAAGGTTCTTTCCAGGAGAGCCGGTGCAGTCTCTCCTTCATCAGACCTTTCTCCTCTCAGAACTCGAAAAGCCTGCTCAAGGACAAGGCAGTGGAGCCTATACCCAGACATCTAAGAGGAAAGGGCTTCTACTCCAGGTACTTCCTTATCCCCAAAAGCCTGAATTCTCGGGCTCATTCTAGACCTGTGAAACCTGAACAAGTTTCTGGTGAGGGAGAAGTTCAAGATGCTCTCCCTTGGGACACTGCTGCCCTAATTCTACCAGGGAGACTGGCTCTGCTCCTTGGATCTAAAGAATGAGTACACCCACATCCTGATCCACCCCTCCCACAGACAGTACCTAAGATTCATGGTGGGAGGAGAGTACTACCAGTACAAAGTACTCCCCTTTGGTCTGGCCTCATAGCCAAGGGTTTCCACAAAGTGTCTGGCAGTAGTGGCCACCTATCTGCACCTACAAGGGGCCTTCATCTTCCCTTATCTGGACAACTGGCTCATCAGAAGCACTACGGTCATTGAGGCCAGCCAGGCTGCAGGCTGGGCAGTCTGCCTCCTGCAGCACCTGGGGTTTGTCATCAACTACCTCAAGTCCCATCTCTCCCCAGCTCTAGGCCTAGAGTTTATAGGGGCACACCTGGACACGCTACAGGCCAGAGCGGTCCTCCCAAGAGAAAGGGCAGCTCGCCTTCAACAGCTGGTGGGGGAGGTGCAGTGCTGTTGGACAGTCCTGGCGTGCCTCCTCCGTTTCTTAGGCCACCCCCTCGGCCCACCTACCTATGCGGACGGCCCAATGGTGCCTGTGCTGACAATGGACTCGGGCCACAGGCAGGCTGAAGGACAGAGTCAAGGTCACCAGCCGACTGGTGGCCTTATTGAACTGGTGGTAGAATTTGCACCACTTACGGGCGGGAATGCCTTTTCAGGCATCCGCACCACAAGCGACCCTGACTATAGACGCTTCCCTCCTGGGATGGGGAGGCCACTACAATGGCCTATGCACATAAGGCAGTTGGTCTCCAGGGGAGTCCCTTCTACAGATCAATTTCCTGGAACTCCGGGCGATCTTTTTGGCCCTACGGCATCTGCCAGTGTTGATCCAGATGGACAACAAGGTAGCCATGTTTTACATCAACAAGCAGAGGGGCACGGGCTCATACTCCCTCTGCCAGGAGGCAGTAGCCCTCCTCTCCTTTGCGATGTGCCACAGCATGCTGCTGTGAGTGGTATATCTCCCGGGCCAGGACAACTGCTTAGCAGATAGGCTGAGCAGAGTCCTATGCCCACACGCCTGGTGCATGCACCCCAGGGTAGTGAGACAACTCTTCAGCCTCTGGGGAAGGCCCGTGATGGACCTTTTTGCCTCTCTGGACAGCGCAGAGCTGATCCGCTTCTGCTCGTCAGCTGTACCCGTAGAGAGTGGCAGCGGATGCCTTCCTAGTCTCGTGTGCCGAGGGCCTACTCTGTGCATTTCCGCTGACTCCCCTGGTAACTAGGCCACTCTTCAAAATTCAGAGCGACGGAACATCTGTAATACTGATCGCCCCCAGGTGGCCCAGGCAACCCTGGTTTCCCCTGCTGCTCTCCTTGTCAGCAGCTCTCCCAGTCCTACTGGGCTGGGCCCCAGACCTACTGTCCCAGGAAGGGGGCTCGCTCTTGCACTCCAATGTGGGGTCCCTGACACTATTAGCGTGGCTGCTGAAAGGGTAGCCTTGGCCCCTTTCAATTTTCTGGTGGAAGTCAAGGAGATCCTGTTGGCCTCCTGGAAGCCCTCCACCAGAAGGGCATATGCCTGCCTTTATATATTTGTCTTTTTTTATACCGCGCTCTTTAGAATCAGTGCAATTTGCAAATAACAAAGATTGTACAATGTAAAATGGAACATACATTGAATTAAGTGGAGTGAGAGGAGAATCCCTTCTACTGTGTGCAGCTTGTCCTCCAGTACCTGCTGCACTTATCACTCACTGATCTGAAATCTAACTCTGTACGGGTGCACCTGAGTGCCATAACCGCTTACCACCACCCCATTGAGGGGAAACCCCTCTTCAGCCAGCTCCCAGTTTCCAGGTTCCTCTGGGGCCTCCTCCTATCCCTCTCCCTCCCCCAGCGGTAGGACGTGACCTCATGCTCTCCCAAATCACCAGACCGGCATTCGAGCTCCTTGCTCCTTGCCACCTCAGGTACTTATAGTGGAAAGTGGCCTTCTTGGTGGCACTTATGTCAGCGAGCTCCTGGCCCTGGTGGCGGACCCACCATATACAAGGTTCTATAACAACAGGGTGGTGCTCCGCACACACTCCAAATTCCTCCCGAAGGTGGTATCTCCTTTTCACCTCAACCAAGAGGTATTACTCCCCACCTTCTTTCCATGGCCTCACACCAGCAGGGAGGAGCTAATCCTTCATACCCTGGATTGCAAACGGGCCTGTCCTTCTACCTACAGTGGACTCGGGCCAATGGGAAAGCTCTTCGGTTTTTCATGTCCTACAACCCCAGCAGTCTAGGGCTCTCTGTGTCGAAGCGAACTCTGTCCACTTGGGTGGCAGACTGTATTGCCCTTGTCTATGAGCGAGCTGGCCTCTCCCTTGAGCACCGGATCACAGCGCATTGCGTGAGGACAATGGCCATGTCTGTGGTCAACCTCCACTCAGTGCTGGTGACCGAATTCTGCAAGGCTGCCACATGGTCTTCAATTCACACATTCACAGCTCACTACTTCCCGGAGAGCAAATCTGCAGGGACAGTGCCTTTGGCCAAGCAGTACTACATAATATTCTCTGAGTGTAGGCAACTCCTGCCTTCTGACCTTCTGTGTTCAGGCTTCCGGATGGATAGTGTCACTGGATGCTAGGGTCTTGCAGGGTCTCTCAGTGAGGACTCATCTTCTGCAACTCACGGCTACCTGATTCGGCGCCAAGGGTTCTGTCTTGGTTCGGTCCTCAGCAGCCTGGGTAGCATGATGTTTTTAGCACGGGAGTTTTATTGCGGCGCACTACCGGCTACTGTGGGCCAAGCCGCATGCTGCTACTGCACTTTAATAAACATGTCCCTTAACTTCTTAAGTTAGTCAACTAAATCCTTTGAAAAATTGTCCCATAGTAACGTGGATTTATATTGTGGGATTGAGAAAATGTCCTGATAATAGTCTTGTGTTGATGGCATTTAGAGTTCTAAACAGGTTACCTAAGTTAAGATGGTAAGAAGGAACCTTTCTGTAGCCTGTTCTGTAAAGACACATAAGTACCTATGTTGTCTTTATAAAATTCTAGGGGTAAATTGGCAGAAATCATTGCTAAATTAAAGCTGCGGACAACTATACCTGCTTGGAAAACTGGTGTAAAATGTGCATGCTTACAATCTACATGATTGCACGTGTTTTATAAAGTATCTGTATACTTTGTGACTGCACCTAAATTCTGCCCCACAACATGCTTACATGTGTGTCAAATAAAAGTTCTTGCTATTTTTGCTTACATACCCCATGAAATAGTTTTATAAAAGTTCTTCTATGTGTGTAAAACTGGGATTTTTGCATGTGAAAAAAGTTTATAAAAGTACCTCTTTAGGAGATAATTTTATTAACACATTGTCTAGGTTGAAAGGCAAAATAGATACCTATTTTTGGGCTATACTATAAAGATGACATAAGTGCCTATGGATCTTTATCTTTATTCGTGTATTTAATATACTGCCCAAACTGAAATAACAGAGCCGTTCACAATAAATAGACAATTTTGCTGCAAGAGCCAAAGGAGGAAAGGAACACCAATATTGATAGGACAGAGACACAGTCACACAGATAGGAGGGCCGAGAGAGGGAGAGCAGGTTTAAGTCTGCGGGAGAGGGACATCAAAGACATCCTGTTTAATGTATACCCAAGTTATTATACCTGTTTCACTGTAAGCACAAATCACGAAATTGAGATGTGCAACTCTTATGTTCATTGTAAACCGCACTGATGTCGAATAGCGCAGTATAAAAGAGACTACAAATAAATAAATAATTGTGAAAAAGGTGGGTCTTTAACATGGATTTGAATCTCTGAAAGAAGTTTCCAGACTGAATGCAGACAGGAGGGAGTTCCAGAGTGCAGGGCCAAGGAAGAAAAATGCGGAGTTATGCATGATTTCCAGCTGAACTTGTGAGGCAGAGGGGAGGTGCAGGCAGTTGGTATGAATGTAGTGAAGGAGCCGGTGGGGAGCATGAAGGTGGATGAGATCAGAAAGGAAAAATTGCCTCACAAATTGAGGCTAAAATACATCTGCATACATTTACACCTGCTTGGGAGAAGGCATAAATGTATTTGTATGACTTAGGCGCATATTTTATAAACTCTGCATATAATTTGTGTTACACCCATTTTCCTACCAGACTATGGTCCTGTGTATGCCTACACATGTCCCGTAAAAATATGTGTCGTCACATGTCCTGTAAAAATATGTGTCGTATCAGACGGCTGCCTGGGTGAGAATGTTCACAGTCTTGGCAAGTGCATATATCAATATGATTGGCAAGGGATTGTGGGAAATGCAGTCCATTCACACCAGACACAGCTGCTCACAATAATTAGTTGTGCTTGAGTGTAAAGCCAATAAGATATTTATTTATGTGGTTATTTCTCAATACACAGATATGCTTGTTAGCACATAAAACAGGATACTTGCTTTCAGTGTTAAACTTGGAAAAACAAAATCAGGAAAACAACAGTTGAACTTGTCAGGCAATCAAATCAAAAGAATAAAGACCTGGTTGGTAACAAACTGGTCTTTTCTGTAGGCTCTAGCTAATACTTTCTTAGCAGTGCATCAAACAACAAGCAAAACCCACAAAGAAGGGAAAAACTGTTCTTTTCAGGTTAACTTCTTATATCTTCACACATAGACTCAGAAGTGATTTCCTCAGAGCTCACAAGCAATTAGGTAAGGCTCAATTGCTAGCAGTTACCCAGCTGAAACCCCTTAGCTGGCTTGCTTTCTACTGCGTGGCTCAAACCCTACTCAGGAGCTTTTCTGAGTAGATTAAAGAACAAGTTTGTATTTCTTTGTGATGGTTGTTGTACTTTGTAACAGTAAATTACCAAAGGAGTTTAGACAGAGAGCAATCCATGTATTCACAGCCTGTATCTACCACCTCTCCCCCTTCTTCAACAATCATGGGTTCAAAATCATGGATTGGCACAGAGGAATTTCTCAATGGAGCACTTTCAGGAGAATACTTGTTTCCCTGCTGTCTTTCAAGGGTATAGCTAGGGCATAGATCAGTGTTCATACCTGAGCTTCCATTGCTGTTAGAGTTCCTCTCTAAATAGCCTGGCCAGTATGTAGTCCAGTTCTTATGTCCAGCCTTCCAATCCAGATCCCTGGACACTGGATCTCTCTTCACATACCTTCTGGCACTGGTCCTAGGGTCCCTTCCAAGTGCAGCCGTCTCCCTCACAGGTACCGTCTGGAGATTCCTAGCTCTGGCAGCACCACTCCTCTGGTTTTCCCCAGTCCAATGGTGTATGCTGGCCTTTTGAATGTCTCCCAGTATACGTACTGCTCTGGACTCCTTTAGACCTCCCAAATGCTTTTCTCTTCTTTCTTCCAAAGGGTTTCTTGCCCTCTCTGTCCGTCCGCTCTGGCTTCTGCTTCTGATGATCCTCCAGATGATGAAGCTGTCCAAGATCATGAAGATATTCAAGCCCAGGATCTCCCAGATGAAACTGAGGATAATTCTCTGTAGAAAAAACTCTACCTTTATTCTGCTTAGATGAGTGCTCCACCCTAGCACAGCGCAGCTGTGCTGAATCAGGCCCTGCCCTTTGAGATGAGTGCTTGGGGATTACCTCATAGCCCTCCTGATTGAACACACGTTTCCCCACTTCAGCTCCTCTAATGGCTGTTGGAAACCTGGTGCATTCTGGGACTGGTAGTCTTTTATGGAAATATTCTGTTTTCCTCATTTCTACCAGAACTGACAGGTTGCTTGTTCAGAGTCACTTCACCTTTACTATAGCTCCTTCCTGAGCTATGATAAGCTTCCTTATCACAGTCGTCACTGTGCATATTTTTATATGCATACGTAGATGCACAATTTCATAAAATCCTTTTTATGCACATAAACAGGGTTTACCTGCTGAAAGATCATCATAAAATTTTAGTAGGCTTGTTACTAAGCTGTGGTAAAATATCATATTTTATTGTAGCTTAATTTACCATGGGAGTCATTAACCTGTGGTAACTCAGTACCGTTGTTTGTAACTCCCACAGTAAACGAAAAATGTAGTTTGCAATCAACCTTGCACACTGTGTTATTTTTTCTTCCCCAAAGAATCGGGTCACTAACATGCATGTTGCGTGTTTTCCATGCATTTGCATCTCATTATTACATAACACATGTTGCCTTACACTAATGTGCTATATGCTAAAATGCACAATTTTGTTGTTTAACATGCATTAAGAGGCAAATATTGTGTGATATTCCCTTAACGCATGTTAGTAACTACCCCCCCCACCCCCACACACACACACTTAGGGGTGTGTTTACTAAGCCAGGCCAACAGTTAAGATATGCTGTTTGTAACTAGGTCCCATGCTATTCAATGAGACCTAGTTAAAAATAGCATGCCGTACCCATTAGCTTCGCTTAGTAAACATACCCTTTAATAGCTATATGAAGCATTTGTGGAAATCTGAGTAACGTCTCGTAATGATGCTTTTTCTGAGGATAAAGGTGCTTTCTTTGGCAGAAAGCACTTGCAGTATGAAGCAAATAAATGCAACAGCTCTTGGATGTAAAAAAAGTGTTAGAAATAAACCATTGTAAATGTGACCCTCTCGGTCATGTTAATATGAGAAAAGGAAATGTCCAAATAATAGTAATGAACAATAGGGCAGTGTGCTGAATGAAGTAAGGTAATTGACAGGCTAGTCAATGCCAAGCCATGGTTGGATGGTGCTTGGAAGACATTCTGTACTTTCTTTACTACCTTTAAATTTCCAAGGTCCAGTGGTTAAACAGGAGATTTCAAAGATTTCAAAATAAATGGTCAAATTTTTTTCTGTGTTTCATAAAAGATTGAGAAGACTGTGAATGCTTTTTTAATGGGCAATTCTCTATAAAAATGAGCAAGAGTTTTTTTTATAATGAACCACAGAATCAATTTAGTTTAAACTTTGTTCAGATTTTGGCATCTTTGGGGCAGTTTTGAGAAGATCTTCATTTTGGTTTGGAGAACTTACACATGTAGAGCTGGCATGCCTTAGAGAAATGAAAACTTTCAGTTCTCTGTTTCTGTTTGCTTGCTGGTTAGCTTCGGCCAGGTCTTTTCAAAACACTTGGCTAAAGAAAAACAATGACAGATAAATGAGTTTGTCGGTAATGGAAACACTTCGCCTGCCATTCCCATGTTCTTCATAATCACATAGTTTTGGTCGTTCACTTACATCCCTTTATTAGATATCTTCCTTCCACTTTGAGATATTCACATAGATGTTCTGCCTTCATCTGAGGGTGAATCTTGACAAAGCCAAATTCCTATTCTTTTTCACTTTTACCAAATTGTATTAATTTTCCTCAGCTTGATGTTATCTTTTCTTCTCCCTTTTCTTTTAACTGCAGTTTGTAAGAAATCTATTCCTTTACAGCACACCTGTGCATATGTACACACACCAATATACCAGGATACCCATGCGTGTGTGCACACACGCATACCAATTTTCTGTGCTTGCTCTCATGTTGAAAATTTAGAGTATGTTGTGTAGATCAGTGAAAAAAATCTCCTATTTCAGCGTATTTTGAATTATATTTTTCCTGCAGAATGTGAAAACTATACATGAGATGTGAGGACTTTTGTATAGCACTGTATGTAGAATCTTTCAGAACTAAATTAGTAACTTAATATTATAAACACAACAGAACCTACAAAAATGAAATGCGTGCCTTCAAGTCAACCCTAAACAATGGTGATTCCCAATTAACTGAAACCTCATTTGTTGATTAGAAGGGGAAAGAGGAATTGGAGAAGGGGACAGAGTGGACCCCCTTTTTATTTAACAAGTCAAGGTTCTGGTGTATGTTTCCCAATAATGTTCTGAGTTACTTGAACAATAGGGTCACTTTAGGTTGCTTTCTGTGAACTTCATTCGTTTTGTAGTTTTGAGGAATTCTGCCTATCCCATTGTGATCCACTCTGTTTTTCTGTAAATAACATTTAGAGGTCATTTTAGAAACTTTGTGTGGCTTCAACATGTGTAAATACAACACATATAAATGATGATTTCAGAATGCCGCTATTTACAATATAGCGGTCTGGAATGCACAGATTCAAAGGGTGCATTGTGGACATGGTGTGGGTGGGCCAAAAAATTATACCAGTATTCTAATTTTACAATGAGAATAAACATATAGTTTTAAAAATTTCCATATCTGCTTTTGCACCTCTTCCAAGGTACTCATAAGTTTTAGTAGAATACTCTTTTTTGGCCAGGGCTTGAAACAAATGGAGTGCACAATTATGCATAAGCCCCTATTACTATTTAGAGCCTTTAAAATATAAAAAAGTACCTTTGGGAGCTTTGCTCCTTAATTGGCTGCATTTCTACGTACAATTGTCTGAAATTATGTTTTTTATACATATAAATGCTGGCACCTATATGTGAAGATGGTGAAATTGGCACTTCCATGTATAACTTACCAGCTCTTATTGTACATGTGGAAGCTGCTGAGTGATACTGCTCTTTTTTGCATGTGTACTATAGGTTTCTGAAGTCACTTTCCTACTGTATATGCCGGCAAATACAATTAGCCCCATGTTCAGCACAGCGTTTTGTAAAATGCACAGAGAAGTGTGAAATGTCCCGATCTAGACATTGCACTTCCCATGTAGAGTCTCTATGCAAAATAGGATTTTTTTGTGTCACAATTTTCTAATGCAGAAATAACTTTGAGGCATGTTTACTAATTGCTGGTATTGTGCGTGTAGGCTGTGTTGAGTGCCTTGGAAGAGAGCTAATTGCAGGGAGGTGGGTACATTCGTCCCCTTCAATTAATGTGCTTCAATGCAGTGAACCTGCCATGGTGCAACTATCACCACCCATTGAGGTAGTGTTAGTTGCGTCCATGTTATCAGCGTCAGGTACCAGGTAGTGTGAGCCACAAATCCCCATGCTAGCTGCACCATGCTGGGAATACCCCTGTTCTATCCAGTTGCCACCCTGACTGCATCACCATGGTAGTGTTGGGTTTTGAGCACAGAGCCCTGCGCTGTCTTTTAGTGTGGCACCAAACTGTGTGCTAATCCCACGCTATCCTGGTAGTGCATGTTAGCAAACATGCCCCTTGGCTTTTTTAAGACCCATCCATTATTTCTGCAGCAGAGACTAAGTTCTGTTTAACCAGAAGAAGCCGGACATAAGCACACTTCAAATTATATTACTCACTTACTAGAACAAAGTAAATATTTCATCTTCCTAATCATCCCTCTAGGCCAGTCTAGGTATGTATGGGTTGTTACCATTCACCAGCAGCTGAGAACTGAGTATGACAGATTTCCAATGATGCAGTAGAAGAGCTGCCCCTTCAGCTCTCTGCACCAGTTTCTCAGTTCTCAGCAGCTCAGTGAGGTGTCCCTGGGTAGTGGACTTAATGACAGACTTGAAATAGGGTAGTTTAGGTTTTGATTATATAAAAAAAATAATTATAATATATAAAGGCAAGAGGGAAGCAGAAACTTGGTGCTGGGGAATAGAGGGATTGGTGTGGTAGAGCCTGCCCGGTATCCAGATCCACGGGAGCACTGGAACCTCGGAATCCACTGGAATCCACTGTTGGAACCAGGAGTACTTTTGCAAGCACAAAACCCACGTCCCTTTCCCCTCCCCAGCTAGAGGCTACAAGCCTGTAAGCTACAGGTTGCTACATCCTCTGGGGTCCTTTGGGTGTGTGCTGTGTCTCTCCTGCCTGGGCCAATTTTTCTGGAAGCAGCAAAGGAAGCACGGTAAGCCCTCAGCAGGAGATCAGGGGATCCTGGGTTCATTAGCATAGTCTGTGGTTAGCAGGGGAGCTTCGTGTGTTTGCTGGGCAGCTCTTCGCTGTTGCATGCATCGGGTCTGTTGCTCGTGGCGTGTCTCCTATTCCGTCTCTCATTGTCCGGCCTTCTGCGGCGTATTCTGGTTCGTCGGGAGGAGTGGGAGGCTTGTATGCTTGATCTGACGATGTTTCTGCAGTGAGCAGAAAGCTGTTATGTTCTTGATAGTGAAAGCTGTATTTGGCAGTGGTGCCTTTTGTAGAGTTGCTATGCCTGCTCTGTAATGAAGTTGCTATTATCCAGGGCTTTTTCTGAGGGGTACTTGTTGGTACTGAGTACCTTTTCCATTGTTTGCTAAAATTGACCCATTGTCCTAATTTATTAATACAGAGCCTTGCATGTGAGTTCTGGCACTTTTTGGCTAGGAAAAATGCACTGCTATTATCAATTTCTGCAGCAGAATTTTTCATAAGTTTTTTCACATCTGATTTTGATGCCTCTGTTGCCAAAGAAACCTGCCTGTAAATACATACACCAAACATATTACTGGCCCACCACCGCACATCTGAGTAACTGAATCAGAAGTGCAGGACATGCTAGTCTTATAACATATATGCCCCCTTTCTAACATACCCAGATCAGGGTGTCTAAGTACCTGGTTCTACGGGCATACATTTCAGGGATGCCCACATTTGTAAAATGGCCTGCCCCCTCTACATACTTGGCTTGCTATTTACAAGGAGCCCATCTCTAAAACTGGTAACTGGGATGTTAATTTTTTGGGGTGGAATGGTTTCAGAAGGCATGGATGGCTGCCACTTTCCCCCGGTTTTTGGACTTTGCTCTGGGCGCTCCAGACTTTTCCTAGAATGCCATCTCACATGTGGAAAATATTATAAAAATAGTGGGTGGGTGAAATCTGTGTTATTCTTCTTTGGAGCCAATATTTTGACTGGTATTCATGATTTATATCTGCCATTTGCCAATTTCACTTTTTTGTGGATTGAAATGGAGCTACAAGGAGGTAAATTTAAAAGCCACATCAGGAAGTACTTTTTCATGAAAAGGGTGGAACTCCCTTCCAGGGTAGGTGGTGGAGACAAAAAACAGTGACTAAATTCCAAATCGATATTGGATAACACAGAGGATCAAGGAAATCATAAGCCTCCATTAAACAGTTTATTGTATGATTCACAATTTTTTTCTAAATTCTATTTAGTACTCTGTGTAAAATTATATATTAATTTTAATTTCCTTTGTAGTTTACAGACTTTTTTTTTTTATTTGGGTTTTTAAGGAGGGGGGTGGGCAACAATAATGTGCCCTATTGATCAAATAAGGTGCTGTGTATTATTGATAAATAGTATGCATTATTGAGCAATAGAGTACAATACTACATGCTATTTATGCAATAGTCTACACTATTGTGCAGTAGTATGCACTATTGATGACACAAAAAATGAAATTAAAGGTGTTTTACCTGTCATTTTAGGTTAAAAGAGGGAAATATCACTTCAAATTAATATGCATCTCTAATTTTAATATGGCAAGCACTAATTAGCAGAGCTTCTTAAAATCATAGCTTGAGGTTTCATATTTTAGTATTCAAGAGGATGAGAATGACATAAGAATCAGGAAAATGAAAAACTCTTCAAAAACAAAAAATATAGGCTCAATGTAAGAAAACTCTTAACAAAATAATTGGACAGGGGCCTATTTGGTGAGCTGCACTGGTACTGTTTAATGTTGGGATTACTGCATACCAACAACACAGGTCTGTGCTAACATTTAACAGAGTAATTCCTGCATTAAACAGCTAAATTGGAAGAGGGCATCGAATGGGCAAGGACTGTGCCTTATAGTTAACACAGAAGTAGTTAATGTGTATTAAATTAACATGACATATTACTTGGAGCAGTTAATGCCACCTCAAGAGATGTACCTAACTACATTCTGTGTTATCTGCTGTGCAGTTAATACACAGTAGCAATTTTCTCTCTGCTTTAATTCTGGGTATGCCTCCAACAGTTAACTGCAGAAATTTAGTGCAGCTTAATAAACGTGGTTCACAGTGTCATGTGTTTAATCCTACTTTCAAGTAGCCTTCCTTGGTTTATATATAATTATATCATCATAAAATGAAATGAGGAAGAATACGTTTATTGTATTGCCTAGTATTGATATAATGCAGTCTGTTACATCTTAGCACACCTGCACTGATTTGAAGAGCGACATAGGTATTCTTGCTGTAGTATATTCAGCTTGGTGGGAGGACTGTGGCTGGAGATTTGAAGGGTGAAATTGTAATCCATTCTGAACAGTTATCAGAGTGGTGTGTGAGGTCTAAGATGGGTTTTTATTGGATTGGAAGTGGAGTAAGTTTTCCAGGCCAAAAAGGAAAAAAGTTAAAAAGAGTTCAAATGTATTTCTATAAACCTAATACGCTTGCAAAATAAGATCTAACTGCTTTAGCTGTCAAAATGTTAGAATGCATCTGGATTAATAGATGAGAGTTAATGATTCTGGCAAAACAAATCGGTGTGTTTCTCAAATAGGTGATGTTTGTTGCATATTGGAATTTGGGAGGAACATTAAAAAAAAAAAAAAAGAGCAGCTACAAAGATCAAGAGTTTATATTTGGCATTGACGTTTAAAAAATACAGTCTTAGAAGCATGGATCAGATGTATCCTATGCATTAAGAAGGTAGAAGGAAGACTTACAACAGCAAACATGGTTAAAAGATGAGATGAAAGAGACTATTAGAGGCAAAAATATCTTTCACAAAATGGATAAAGGAAACAAATGAAGAAAATAGAAAACAGCATAAACACTGGCAAGTTGAAAGCAAGGAAGGCAAAAAAAGAATTTGGAAAGAAGCTTGCCATAGAGACACAAACTCACAGTAAAATACTTTTCAGGTACATTCAAAGCAAGAAGCCAGGGAAGAAGTTGCTTGGACCATTAGATGATCAGTCTGAATGAAGTCTGCATATGGTGGTATATAAAAGGGGGTATTCAGGGTGGGTAAGGCCATAGCTGAGATACTAAGGGACATGTCTGTTAAACCGCAGTAACCTCTTGCATCTATCAAGTTCCAAACCCCATAGTATCTGCAGGAGGTATTCCCACCTTTCCCCCTGTAGATACCGTGGAGGTGTTGGTCTTACCACGGAGACCCGTGATACCTGCATTTGCAGGTAGCATGGAAACTCCAATGGTGCCTGCTGATGCAAGTATCATGATTTTCTGTGGTAAGTCCAAGGGGGAACAGGAGGAAATCAGGTGCATGGAGCTCTCACTAGCCCTGTTGCCCAGTCACTACCAGGCCCCCCAACCTAAGAATATTGTTGGTGCTGCAGCTATACAGATCCATAGCAATGACAATAATGAATCAAGTGCCTCCCCTCCCCTTCAGCATTGATCTGCCCTGGACATCTCCTGATCCTCACTGGGATCTGTCTTGGATCGTTGCACCTCCACATGCTCTCGTTCCATTAAAAATATCCTGGCAAGCCAGTCAGGCTGCTGACCCTCTGCCAATGGACATCTCCAACTCCAGGCTAGTCAATCGACCTAATGGGGGTCCCCCGGGCTCCTCCATCCCCCATTCTTCCCCTTAACCATGCCTTGAAATCTCTAATGGTCTTGCGCTCAGCAAGAGCAGGAGTGGTCCTTCCTGTTCCTGCCCTTGTAGTTGGCGTGGCACAAAATGACTGCGATCATGTGGTGCTGCCTCCTAGCGACTTATTCTCAATTGTGTATATATATTATATATGTGTGTGAGAACTATGGTTTTAAATACATTTATATGTACAGTATGGTTTTATTATTGCTTTTGATGATCTTATATGTTGCATTATGTTTATATATATTTTTGTAGGCCCCTGATGCAGGTGTTTTTGTGGAAACTCGGCTGAGTTGGGTTTATCAATAAACAACATTTGAAGAACATCTATTTGTGTGAAGCTGTGATCTGTCTCTGTTCTTGTTTCCTTGTGTTGGTCTTTCACAGAGACTCCCTTCCCCCTTTTCTGGTTTACTTTGAATAATGGCGTACCCCAGGGATCTGTAATGGGATTGGTGTGTTTAAACATATTCTATCTGGAATTGGGAGCAACAAGTGAGATGATTAAATTTGTGGATGACATCAAATTATTCAAAGTTGTTAAGTCACATGCGGATTATGAGAAATTGCAGGAGGAACTTGTGAGATAGAGACTGGGCCTCCAAATAGCAGATTCAATTTAATATAGACAAGTGCAAAGTCATGTACATAGGGAAGAATAACTTAAACTATAGATACAATAAGCTAGGTTACAGTTCAGGAGTCACCATCCAATGTCTAGGCGTCATCAAGAACATTATGTTGAAATCTTCTGTTTAGTATGCAATGGAGGCCAAAAAAAGCAAATAGAATGTTAGGAATCATTAGGAAGGGTAGAGAATAAAACAAAGAATATCATAATGCCTGTGTTTAGCTCCATGGTGTGACTGCACCTTGAGTATTGTGTATATTTCTGGTTTCCATATCTCCTAAAAGATATAACAACATTAGCAAAGGTATGGAGAAGGGCAGCCAAAATGAGAAAGGGGATGGAATAACTCTCCTACGAAGAAAGGCTGAAATGGCTGTCTTGCCACTTTAATCTCTCCCATTCCCTCCATTCCACCAGTGCAGCTTTCCTATCCCTTACACCTCCTTCTGCCTGTCCATTTCCAGAAAATCTTCCTTTTCCTATCTTGGTCCTTTCCTCTGGAATCCCCTGTCCCTTCACTTTTCATCTTGAATCCTCCCTCCCCAAATTTAAGAAGAGTTTGAATATATTACTTTTTCAACAGGCCTTCCCTCAGTCCCCTCTTCCATAACTCCTCTCCCCTCTGAGATCTCTTGCCTGCTTTTCCTTTTCCTTTCCCCTCCTTCTTTCCCAATTTGCATTTGTAAATCCCGTACTTGTCGCTTTTTCTCTCATCGTTTTGTTTGTCTTCTCTTTCCCCCATGGTTTTTGCTTTTATTGTAAACTGTTTAAGCCATTGGCAGTATAACAAGTGCAGTCAAATAAAGTAATTAAGTTAGGACTCTTCAGGTTGGAGAAGAAATGGCCGAAGGGAAATATAATAGAGGCCTATAAAATCCTGAGTGGAGTGGAACGCTATTGTTACTGTTTCAAGAAGTACAAAGACTAGGAGATACATCATAAAACTACAAAGTAGTCTATTGGAAACAGGAGAAAATATATTTCCTCTCATTGTATAATTAAGCTTTGGAACTTGTTGCTGGAGAATGTAATAAAAGTAGGTAATGTAGCTGGGTTTAAGGAAGATTTAGACAAATTCCTGGAGAATAACCCAATAAATCATTATTAAAGTAGACCGAGAGAAAGCCACTGCGTATCCCTTGGGATAAGTAACCTGGAACTGGCTACTTCTGGGATATGTCAGGTACATGTGACCTGGATTGGCCACTTTTGGAAACAGGACACTGGGTCTGATGGATCTTTGGTGTGACCCAGTATGACGGTTCTTTTGTCCTTGTCATAACCTTTAACTAGTGAAACCTCAAATCTTGTAAAACAGACATCGCAGAACACATTTTTTATTAATTTATTTACATTCTCTTATAAACCGCGCTATTCTGCATCAGTGCGGTTTACATTGAACAGCACATGCAGCTTTTCTTTGATATGTATATCTCCTCTTCCAATGCTATAAATAAGACACATTTTAATTGAGCAAATTATAGTTAGGGATGAACCATTGGCTTATGCCAGTATTTATAAAGCTGTTGCTAAACATCTGTGTACTTCAGTATCTTTTATGCTTTAAACAAGTCTATCCATTGTGCACCAGTGATGTCATGTGCTGTATGAAGCCATCAGATACCAGTTTGTGTGATGTGATTTGACCAGGCCTTGACAAATTTTCTTTCATTCAAGGAGTTAGCCCAAAAACATAGGACACAGGGACTGAAATCTCTCATTCCTCCATCCTCCTCCCAATCCCTCATTGTCAAAACTAAAATTGAAGAGTGGGAAGGGAGTGAGGGCTAGCGACCAAGGGGTCTACTGCAATTCCTTTGGGACCTTATTTACTAAGATTGTTTCCCCCTTGTGTTTCCATGTGGAAAGAAAACTTAGTAAATTGTGGCAGAAGCTAGCAGTGCCCATTCCCCAAGCATGCTGTCAGCAGCATGCCACCCTCTCTTTCCCATAACTGAACCAAAGAGGTAAGCTTTCAGTTGTGGCACAGGTCTCTACTAGTCTCCCCCTTTCTCTTATCACCCTTGTTGACTCTCACTCTCATTGCCCCCAATATGCTGCCTGTCTTAAGCCTCTTCTCTCTTTTTCCCTGGTCCTTCTTCATTCTCTTTTTATTCTCTTCTATCCCACCCATCCTCAGTCTCCTCCTCTTCATCGTCTCACCTTCCTTTCTGAATCTCTCTTTCAAGTCCACCCCTCTAATCCTCTTGTCCTTCTCTCATCCTGCATTTTTAACTTAAATAATTCTCCTTACCCCACACAGTGGACAAGTTTCAGGAGGAGTAGGACTTCCTCTTTTCTTGTATCTGTCTTTTGTTTTTGTTTTTCCAATTTATGTACTTCTAGTTCCCAGGCAGTTTCCCTCATTTTTAAGTTTCAAATGTTTCCATTTCTCCTCTTAATCTTCCCCTTTTCTGTTCTTTCTCTTCCTCTTCTCTGTCTTCCCTTTCCTCTCCCACCACACTCTCTCTCTCTCTCTCTCAACCTTCTATCTTGTCCATAAATTTGTTGTACAACCTGGTTGGCTTTTTGACCAATGATAGCACTTCATTCTGATCAAGATTCACCTTTATGTTGTGCTCATAGAGCCTCTTCCAGTTGATGGCATGAGATCATCTTCTCCTCTTCTGAGAGTGACTAGTACCTGCTGATTTCCTCATGGTCTCTGCCTCTCCATATAGAGTGGTCTGGTGATTGAAGAGGCTTGAAAGTGCTCCAGCCAAGCACACACCTTTGTTATTTGTATATAGATAGATAAATAGTGCATACAGACTACTACTATTACTATAACTTATCATTTGTATAGTGCTACAAGGCATACACAGTGCTGTACAGATACACATAAGAGACGGTCCTTGTTCACTAGAATTAAAAATTTATTCAAGACATACAAACATCACAAAAAGGGGACTAAGGTAAAACTAAGAGGAGATGATTTTAGCACACAAGGGTGGTAAACAGGAGAATAAGGGAGTCGGGTCAAAACGTAGCTTCAAAGGGGTGGAGTTTTAGCCTGGATTTGAATAGGACTAGAGATGGAGCCTGATATACTGAATCAAGTAGTTTGTTCCATTAATACAGTGCAGCAAGGTGGAATGTACAATTGAATTTCAATTGAAAGAAGCTCTCCTCCTGTGCATTTATGCCATGAAGGTATTTAAACATCTCTATCATATCTCCTCTCTCCCGCCTTTCCTCCAAAGTATACATACCGGAGTCTTTAAGTCTGTCCCTAAATACCTTATGACAAAGCCCACTGACCATTGTGGTAGCCACCCTCTGCATTAACTCCATCCCGTTTATATTCTTTTGAACAGGGGCAGCTCAAGGCAATCTGCTGCCTGAGGCAAGGGATGAGATGGTGCCCCCCCCCCACACCCAAGAGGGGGGGGGGATCTTTCTCAAAACTCCAGTCAGGGACTGGACCAAACCAAAAAGCCGATTAGATAATGTGGAGCAAATGCAAGATGTTTGCACACCATGGAACTAAAAAGAGCGAAACCACAGCAGTTTATAACTCCAAATTATAATTCATTTGTATTTTGTTGTTATAGACTGTGTTATACTGCTTGTGTTTTCTTTTTGAACATATATTTTGCATTCACAGAACCCTCTCCTCAACAATGGGCGCAGAGCAGAGGTAGGACATTCACCCACAGAACTCAATATATTAAAAGAAAATCTCGTTCTGGTCATCTCACCAAAAACAAACATTCTCCGGTACCAGGCATATTGGGAACTAATATAAAACCCTACTAAAGTCACTGAAGATCTGCAAGGCCAAATCTACCATACCACACCAGCATACACTTCCAAAACTTATACAATAAGGGGCCTACCCAGAAAAAAGCAGCACTATAAACACTGCAATGGGTCCCAAAACATCCATACACCTATTTGAAAAGCTATACATGTGAAATTACTAGAGTACAGGTCCCTATATACAAACACCATGTTAACAGAACACCTGGCCTTGGTCACTCACTCAGAACATAGACCCTCACCAAGTACAGAATAAGTGACCACAACCTAAAGCAAAAATAAAAATATGAAGACAAAAATGAAAATGAAACCCCTAGAAGCCAGACTCCATATGCGGCGTCACACTAGATAAAAGATGCAGTTCCCCATACTGTGTGAAATATAGATAGCGCAAAGTCCAATCACTAAATTGAAAATAAAATTATTTTTTTCTGCCTTTGTTGTCTGATGATTTTTGATCATGCTAGTCCGGATCTGAGGTTTCTGTTTTCCTCTGTCTTCTCTTAGCTCTTTTTTCTATGGTCTATAGTCCATCTGCCATTTCTTGTCTCTCCTTTTGCTTTCTTCATTTTCTTCCATCAGCCTTTTTCCAGTCCCAGCAACTCTCCCCAGTATCCGCATCCTTTACAGCCTCCCCTCTCAGTACCTTCCAGTGCCAACCCCCTTGCATTTCTAGTTACCGCAACTGGTGTCTGTCCCCTTCCAGTCTGCCTCCTTCCCCACCGTCCAGCCCCTTCTAGTTAAAATATCATCTCACGTATCGGTGAACTTTCAGTCCTAGTGCCCCCTCCCATGTCAGTTCCCTTCCAGTCACCCTCTCCTCTGTCCATCTGCCTTCCAGTGCCATCCCCATGTATCAGCTCCCTTCCAACCCCTATGTCAGCTCCCTTCCAGCCCTCCACCTTTCCCCCTGTCAGTTCTCTTCCAACCCCCTCCTATTATCCAGCCACTTTCCAACCCCATTCCCAAGTGTCTGCTCCCTTCCAGCTGTCCCCCCATGTCTGCTCCCTTCCAGCTCTCCTCCCTTTGTCTGCTCCCTTCCAACCCTTCCCCCATGTGCGCTCCTTTCCATCCCCCCCAATGTCTGCTCCCTTTCAGCTCCCCCCCATATCTGCTCCCTTCCAGCTCTCCCGTATATCTTTTCCCTTCCAGCTCCTCCCATGTCTGCTCTGCTCCCTTCCAGCTCCCCCCCCATGTCTGCTCCCTTCTGGCGCCTTTCCCTCCCCCCCTCACTGATTTGTCCTTTAAAAAAAAAAAGAGAGCAGCCGCGGGAACATTTCTCTGTTCCCACAGCTCTGCTAACATTTAAACTTCTGGGTCGCGGAGTTTCTAAAGGCAAGAATAAGTCATTTATTACATTTAGAAACTTTATCTCCCTAGAATGTCCTGCCGTGACACTGACCCAGTCAATACCGGGGTAATTGAAATAACCCATTATTATTACTGTGCTGTAACTTTTGTTAGCTTCCCTGATTTCTTTGAGCATTTCATCATCCATTTGTTCATTTTGGCCAGGCGGTCGATAGTACACCCCCACTGCCATCTCCTTCCCCTTTTTACATGGAATTTCAATCCATAGAGATTCTACAGCAAATTTTGTTTCCTGCCAAACTTTAATCCTTTATGACTCAATGCCCTCTCTAACATAGAGCGCAACCCTTCCACCAATTTGATCAGCTCTATCATTATGATATAGTTTGTACCCAGATATCACAGTGTCCCACTGGTTGCCCTCCTTCCACCATGTCTCTGAGATACCATTCATATCTAACCTCTCATTTAGTGCTATATATTCTAACTCACCCATCTTATTTTTTAGACTTCTAGCATTTGCATACAAGCATTTTAGAGACTGTATTTTATTCATATTAATCTGGCTATCGGTAGGGAGGGGTAATTTGGAATTTTTAAGCTCTGTCTGCTCCGTACTCAAGGGCATTTAAGCTACTTTTGTCGTTATTGGAACCTCTCTGCTGATATGCCTTAACTTCATTCTTTTGGTAGTATCCTTCAAGGATACATTGTTCCGAACCATGTGCTCTTGGGCGACTGTCGGCTCTTTCCTATTGTCTAGTTTAAAAGCTGCTCTATCTCCTTTTTAAAGGTTAATGCCAGCAGCCTGGTTCCATCCCGGTTAAGGTGAAGCCCATCCCTTTGGAAGAGCCCCTCCTTTCCCTGAATGTTCCCCAGTTCCTAACAAATCCAAAACCCTCATCCTTGCACCATTGTCTCATCCTTGTATTGAGACTCCGGAACTCTGCCTGCCTTCTGGGTCCTGTGCGTGGAACGGGAAGCATTTCGGAGAATGCTACCCTGGAAGTTCTGGATTTCAGCTTCCTACCTAAAAGGCTAAATTTAGCCTCCAGAACCTCCCTACCACATTTTCCTATGTCATTGGTACCGACATGTACCAAGACAGCAGACTTCCCCCCCCCCAGCACTATCTAATACCTTGTCTAGGGGCGCGTGAGGTCCGCTACCTTCGCACCAGGCAGGCATGTTACCAGGCGATCCTCACGTCCACCAGGCACCCAGCTATCTACATGCCTAATGATCGAATCACTAACTATAACAGCTGCCTTAACCCTTCCCTCATGGGCACATGGCCCTGGAGAAACTTCCTTGGTGCAAGAGGGTTTTACATCACCTGGAGGACAGATCCTAGCTACAGGATCACTTCCTGCCACACCAGAGTGATGCTCTCCTGTCATGTGACCTCTCTCCTCCATGGCAACAGGGATGCTGCCAGACTGGAGGTGGGAATTCAGGACTGTATCCATGTAGGTCTCATCTATGTACCTCTCTGTCTTCCTTATGTCCTACAAGTCTGCTGCTCTAGCCTCCAGAGATCAAACACGTTCCCTGAGAGCAAAGAGTTCCTTGCACCTAGTGCACACGTAAAACCCTTCACCAACTGGGAGAAAATCATACATGTGGCACTCAATGCAAAAGACTGGAAAGCCCCCATCTCGCTGCTGGACTGCTGTCTGCATTTTAGTTTTAAGGTTGTGTTTAGATATTTAAGTTCTTTACTTGCTAAGGGTTGCCTGGGATACTTGTATTAGGTATAGTTTTATTAGTATGTTTAATGTACTTTATTCACCTGAAGCTTAATTAATCTCAGGTCCTTAATGTATGCCTGATGAGGATAAATAGCTGCACAAGAGTGAATATGACATCTCCTTTCCTTAAGATGTTTAAGCACCTATAAAGCTACGATTATCCCAGGGGTTGGTGGGTGTTGGGGAGGGAGGGAAAGAAGACCTATGAAAAACTGGCTGCTACAGAGTACCCTGTCCTGTGCTTCTAAGGTAATCTGTGACCAATTTCCAGGGGAAGTCCCACAGCCCTTGCTTGGATAGAGGGATTCTTGGGGTCTAAATTTAACCAGAAAGCTCTCTGCTGTGTTTTAAATTTAAACTGAAAGCTCTTTGCTGCTACTAGGCCCTGACTGATTTAACAAATACACTGGGTTCACAGATTAATCAGCTTTAATCGAAATAATTTCTTTTTCCCCAAGATGTAGAAAACTTCCCAGAAGTAAATACTTACAATTGCAGATCTCTCTCCGGAAGTAACAGTCCCCTTTTGTAGTCCTTGAAAGAGCAGAGTTTTAGACTGACAACATTCACAAAAATGTTAAATATCTAGAAATAACAAATTCCACAAGTGATTAAATTATTTTTCTGTTAAGGTATTAGGCTACATTTTTGTATCATCTTTCTTTTCTGGGACACTGTTCCACATTTGCTGATGAAGGAGACTGAAGGGGGGAACAGCTAGGAGCTTTATACAAGCTTCTAGTCTTGGAGCAAGAAATGTTTTGTTATACTAAAATATTTCTCATGGGTTTTTAGCAGCTTGTTTATTTACATCCTACATGCAGCCTGGAGAGTATTGCATTGCTGACAGAATTCATTAGGGTACTATGGAATATCTTCCTGCTATAAACAAGTGAATGTCATCCCATTGCACACCAAGATGTTTTGTTGGCCATGTGCCATTCTTCTGGTATCAAGCTATTTTAAAAAGAAGTCTACATCTGAAAATTTTGTCTGACTTGAAAACAGTTAGGCCTTTGGTTTACATGACGAGACTATTATAGTGCTGTTCTCTTTTGGGATTGCTTTCTTTCAAAAGAAAGAAGGGAACTTTGCAGACAAAAAGCATACTTTCAGGAACCTACATTGTAGAACTTTTATTTATTTGGATTTAGCTCATGCCCTTTCAGTAATAGCTCAAGGCAAATTATATTCAGGTTTACTGAGGTATATTCCTTTCTCCGGAGGGCTTAAATCTAAATTTTCACAAGAGGCACTAGAGAGTTAAATGACTTGTCCAGGATCACAATGAGCGTCAGTGGAATTTGAAATTCTGCTTCCCTGGTTGCCAGCCCATTGCTCTAACCATTAAGCTACCCCTGAGTATGCATTTTTCAATTATTATCTTAAATTTTTACTGCGGATGATTTTGTTTCATATAGGACAAATTAAAAATGACACATTTTCTATTATTTTGTGCCAATTTAGGTCGCGATTTAATTTGCATTCAGTCCATGGATGGGATGCTTATGTTCTTTGAACAAGAAAGCTATGCTTTTGGACGATATCTGCCTGGGTTTCTTCTGCCTGGTCCACTTTGTTACAGCTCTCGGACCGATTCCTTCATAACAGTGTCTTCTTGCCGGCAGATTGAGAGCTACAAGTAAGTATGAATAGCTTTTAATGATTTTCCATCCTGTTCACAATAGGTGGCATTTTCAAAGCGTTTTACCCAGTTAGCAGGTGTGCTAAACGGTTAAAACTCGGTCATCCCTATATTCAGAGGCACTAACCAGTTAGTACTACTGAATATCCTCACAGACTGCTGAGAACAACGCTGGTTAAAACATAGGAGGTCTGTAAGTGGATCGGAGGTGGTTGATGGCCACTATCTGATTATCAGCGATATTCAGACTCTAACTGGATAGCTAAACCAGTTAAATTTAGGTCAACTAAACAGCTGTCCTATTTTTCCTATATTATTAGCGGCTGAATATAGGCACTAACTGGATAGCGACATCACTGTCCCCAGACAGCCTGGATATTTTCTGTCTCTGAATCTCTGATTTTAAATAAAGTGACAATGGCTAGATGCTTTTAACTAGCCTAGGCACTGCTGTTGAATATGCCCACCAGTGTAATTAAAGGTAACATTTTTCTGTTTAAGACTTCCCTTTTTATTTTAAAGGAAAGGTGAAGAATACTTTATTTGGGGCCGATTGAAATATGGGCAAAGTAAGCACCTGTCGACGGCCAAAGCTTTAGGGGAACTTGTTTGAGATGTCTTGATCGTCCTAGTTTTGCTGCAGTTTTATACAAAATGATACCACCCAACCTCAAGCCAGTACTTGTTCAAGTCAGGCACCTCACAGTGATTGAATAAGGTCTTTGGCTGTGAGTATGGGCAAGTTAGCCATAGCACATAGGAATATAACACATGCCATACTGGGTCATACCAGTGGTCCATCAAGCCCAGTATCCTGTTCTCAACAGCAGCCAATCCATATCACAAGTACCTGGCAGGTTCCCAAAAAGATACACAGATTCCATGCTGCTTATCCCAGGGTAGTGGATTTCTTTGGTACTCTTTAATAATAGTTTATAGATTTTTCTTCTAGGAACTTGTCCAAACCTCTTTAAACCCAGCTACACTAACAGCTTTTACTACATCTGCCAGTAATGAATTCCAGAATTTGATTGCATGTAGAATGAAAAAATATTTTTTCCTATTAGTCCTAAATGGACTTTATTGTAGCTTCATTGTGTGTTCCTTAGAGAGGAGGCACTGTGGGTTAAACTAGTAAAAGGGAAAGAGAAATCCATTTGCATTAGAGTTATACAGATCCCCATCACAGGGGGTAGAAGTGGATGAAGATTTAATACAAGACATACATAGCATTGCCCTGAAAGGAGAAGTACTAATGATAGGTGATTGCAATATGCTAGATGTGGATTGACACATCCCTGCTGAAGTGTCATCTAGAAGTAAGGAGATCCTGGATTCTCTACAGGGAGAACTATTCAGGCAACTGGTAACAGAACCCACACATTGTGGGACCATACTGGACTTAGTGCTTACCAATGGGGAAAGTGTTTCTGATTTTACAGTGGGAGATCAACTCACATCCAGTTATCACCAGATAGTATGGTTCAGTATTAGTACTAGGGCTGATAAAATCAAAAGCGAGGGTCTTAGATACCCATACATAGCAACAGAAGTGACAGGAATCTGGAACAATTTTCAGAGACTGTGTTCGAGTGGAACTAGTTAAACTAAAAGTAGACAAAGCCATGGGTCCAGATGGGATATTGTAATCTTTCGCCGCTCTCTACTTCCCAGACGAGCCCCCATAAAATGTAATCTTTCACTGCTCTCTACTTTCGGTTACTCTCCGTTTGGTCCTGGGTTCATTTCACAGAGACAGTAGGGTTTGTAGCATAATAAGACAACCAAACAGGTGTGGCTTGGAAAAAGGTTTTTATATAGAAATAGGCTTATTACGTAGGTACAGAACAGATGTAAAAAGCTGTTATAAAGCTGCTTCAGTGTACTTCAATGAATCTGTGTGTCTGTCTGTCTGTGTGTGAGAGAGAATAGGAAGAGAGAGAGAGAGAGAGAGAGAGAAGGGTGGAGTCAGAAGTGGGTGTTCAATGAATAGGAAGAGAAGAGAAAGAAGGGTGGGGGGGGGGTAAGAAGTGGGTGTAAGGAGTGTCCGATGAAATAGGAAGAGAGAGATATTTTTGTCCTTCTCTGTATTTTATAGTGAAATTCTTCTCCAGCACCTCCCTTTGTAATAATTTGGTCTGTTTGGTCTGATCTCTCCTGATTAGCAAGGAGGGGCTGTTGTCTTACAGACTAATCACTCGTATTTTTAGTTCATTTTGTAGAGGGTAAACTAATGTATGAAAGTTGTGTGGACAATCCCTCAAATCCAAAAAACTCCGGCTATGATCTTTTTCTATATAAGTAACTTGTGGTATTTTATGAAAGAAGAACTACAGGTCTCAGACTCTATATAGGCACTCTCCTGCAGACTATGTCAATGGATATGTGCCACTCTTGCATCAACGACCTGCATTCTCTCTTAAGTTATCATGAACAATAATGCTTGACAGGCAAGTTGACATTCCATATTTAAAGATATAAGAATAAGAGCCATAAGATAAGAACAATTATTCTTATATCTTTAAATATGGAATGTCAACTTGCCTGTCAAGCATTATTGTTCATGATAACTTAAGAGAGAACGCAGGTCGTTGATGCAAGAGTGGCACATATCCATTGACATAATCTGCAGGAGAGTGCCTATATAGAGTCTGAGACCTGTAGTTCTTCTTACAGACTAATCAGGCAAACTAGGCCCATCAGGTTCTTTCCTGATTAGCAAGGAGGGGATGTTGTCTTACAGACTAATCACATCAGGTAAACTACACTCATTAAGTCTGGAGACTGACATCCCCAGGGGGTCAGAGCTGCCTGCAATCCAAGGTCTGGGAAAAGCCATGACACCTATGCTAGGCATAATGTCATGCTGATGTATGCTGACAGATATATCCAGGAATACTGAGGCAACTTGGGGGCGTTCTAGCGGCTCCACTTTCTGACCTTTTCAATGCCTCTTTGGAGTTGAGATTGGTGCCAGAGGACTGGAGAGAGAGGCACATGTGGTCCCTTTCCACAAAAGCGAATGTAAGGATGACATTGAGAACTTCAGGCTGATTAGTTAACCTCTGTGGTTAGTAAAATATTGGAAAGGCTACTAAAGGAGAAAATAGTGAGGTTTCTGAAGTCCAATAGATCTGAGGCAGCGTGGATTCACCAGAGGCAGATCTTGTCAGACAAATCTGATAGATTTATTTGACTGGGTGACCAGGGAGTTGGACAGAGGAAGAACCCTAGTTGTGGTTAATTTAGATTTCAGTAAAACCTTTGACACCGTTCAGCACAGGTGACTTATAAACAAACTGAGCACAGTAGAGATGGTCCCTAAAGTTACTGATTGGATTAGAAATTGATTGAGTGGGAGGCAACAAAGGGTACAGGTAAATGGAGCTCACTCTGAGGAGTGGTGTGCCGGAGGGATCTGTCCTTGGTCCGATTCTGTTTAACATCTCTGTTAGTGATATTGTGGAAGGACTGTTGGGTAAGGTTTGCTTATTTGCAGACGATACCAAAATCTGTGATAGAGTAGACACACAGGAAGGAGTCGATAACATGAGGAGGGATCTAGCTAAACTTGAAGAAAGGTCTAGAATATGGCAGCTGAAATTTAATGTTAAAAAATGCAGGGCCATGCATTTAGGCTGCAAAAATCCAAAGGAGTTGTACAGTGTAGGGGGGATGAGGTACTTCTGTCCACAAAAGAAAAGCGGGACCTGGGTGTAATTGTGTCAGATGATCTTAAAGTAGCTGAACAAGTAGAAAAGGCAACTGCAAAAGCCAGAAGGATGCTTGGGTGTATAGGGAGAGGAATGGCCAGCAGAAAAAAGGAGGTGATAATGCCTCTGTGTACGTCTCTGGTGCGACCTTATTTGGAGTATTGAGTGCAGTTCTTTAGAAGGATATAGGCAGGTTAGAGTCGGTGCAGAGGGTGGCTGCTAAAATGGTTAGTGGTCTTCGTTATGAGCATATGAGGACAGACTTAAATATGTTAATATGTATACTTTAGAGGAAAGGTGGGATGGGGCGATATGATAGACATTTAAATACCTCCATTGCATAAATGCACAAGAGGGTCTCTTTCAATTGAAGGCAAGCTCTACTACGAGGGGACATAGGATGAGAGCGAAAGAGGATAAACTCAGGAGTAATATGTGGAAATATTTCTTTATGGAAAGAGTTGTGGCTCCATGGAATAGTCTCCCATTGGAGGTGGTGGACACAAGGACAATATCTGAATTCAAAAAAGCATGGGACAAACACAGAGGATCTCTAAAGGTAAAAAGGGGACTATTGTAGTTGATATGGAAGGGCAGACTATATAGGCCATGTGGTCTTTTTCTGCTGTCATGTTTCTATGTTTCTACTCTTTGAAGCAGTAAACAACCAATCTATGTTTACCTGTTCCACTCCACTCATTAATTTATAGACCTCCATTATATCTTCCTTCAGACAGCTTTTTTCCAAGTTGAAGAGCACTGACCTTTTAAGTTTTCCACTTATGGGTATCCTTCCATTCCCCTTTACCATTTTGTTGGCTCTTCTCTGTGCCTTTTATAATTCTGCTATATTCTTTTTAAAATATGGCGACCAGAATTGTAAACAAATTCAATGTGTGCTCGCACCATGGAATAATACAGGGGCATTATAATAATCTTGGTTTTAGACTCCATTTTTCCCTTTATGATTCCTAGCATTCTTTTTGCTTTCTTGGCTGTCGTCGTACACTGGACAGAGGATTTAACATATTATCCACAATGACATTTAGATCCTTTTTCTGGGTGGTGGTCCCTAATGTGAAATCTTACATCATGTAACTGTAGTTTGAATTGTTCTTCTTTAAGTGCATAACTTTGCATTTGTCCACATTAAATTTCTAGACAGTCTCCACGCCAAGCAAGGTAAATCTGTGGCTCTAGATACAAATTCTCTGACTAAGAAGTTTTAGATGGGCTTATTTTTATTTTTAGTAACTTTTTTTCTGCTGCCCTGGCAACTGATTTATTTTTTTTAACTGTATTTCAGAAAATGATTTTTTTCTGCTATTGTTTTTTTTTTCTCTTCCCTCTATCGTTCAGGTTCAAAGAGGAAGGCATGCTCTTTGAAGCACTGCACTCCTCAGGTGTTAGATCCCTGCCTTTCCACTCCAGCTCTCACCCACCCCATGTGAGTAATCTTGCTATATAGGGCAGCTCACCAATGTTACATTTTGTTATTGATTGGAAGGACAAAGCTAAGAAACAAATAGGCCCAAATGTGGACCTATCTGCTGAAAGTAAAAAAAAAAATGATATATTTAAAGTTGCTTTATGTGATTTTACAAAGGGGGTGCATTATACTTCAGAGACACATATCAGATTTTAGTAGCTTAAAGTGATAACTGTTTAGCGAAGAAGCAAGACTAATACAGGGACATAGAACAGAACCATTAGAGCACACTTAAGAGTCCAGCTACTTGTTGTCTTAAAGGACAGCTGAGGAAACGTTAGGAATATTGGTAGGTCTTTCTCATTTCTTTCAACAGATACCAAAGCTCTAACAATTCAACTGTGGTTGAGAAAAATCATGTTGCCAAAACTGTTGTCCCCATTACAGCTTCTGCCTCTGTCCAGATGGACAGCACAATCCCAGTCTATAGGTTGAAGCCCTCATGAAACAAGTGGAAGAGCTAAGAGAAGAGATTGAGAGGCTGATAAGCATCTGTAACAGTGAGAGATACATTGATGAGATGCTTCTTGAGGCATCCAAGCTCTCCAGCACAGGTGAAGATGGTATGGTACAGAAATAACAGAGTTGGACATGGATCACCAAAGCCTGCAGAACTGACAATCCATCTCCATCATCCCTCAAATTGAAGAACCAGTATGCAGCCCTGGAAGTGCCGGAGGCAAAAACATTCCTGGAATAAGAAAAACAAGAGCTCAAGCACCCCAAAGTTGAAAAATTAGTGATCACGAGTAAGCGAAGGGTAGTGGTGGTTGGCGAATCTCTTCTGAAGGGTACTGAGGCATCCATTTACCGACCAGACTTGATGTGTGTGTGCTGTCTGCCAGATGCCAAAGTCAGAGATATTATGGAGAGTTTGCCAAGACTCAGCAAGCCTATATACTATTATTCGATACTGCTCGTCCGTGTCATCACAAATGATACTGCTAGGTATCCCTCCAAGTGTATCAAAAGTGTCTTTGTGGCTCTTGGGGACCAGGTGAAGCAGATAGGTGCTCAAGTGGTGGTCTCCCTGTTGAGTGTAAAGGCAGAGGCAGAGAAGCTCGCATCTTAGAGTTGAATTCATGACTGCATGGATGGTGTTATTGAGAGTGTTTTGGTTTTCTGGACCATGGGATGATCTCCCAAGGGCTGCTGAGCAGAGATGGTGTCCACCTACCCAAGAAGGGTCAAAATGTCTTTTGTAGCAGACTGGCTAACCTACTAAAGATGGCTTTAAATTAGATTTGATAGGGATGGGTGAAGAAAGCCGCCACGTAAATTCTTTTTAGAGGTAAAAGGGCAGCATCTGGAAAGCGGTATGTATTAATGCCCATAGTATGGGAAATAAGACTCTGGATGTTGAGGCTTTAATGGAAGAGGCTCACTTGATTTAGTTCATGGAGAACCATGGCTGGGATATAATTATATCAGGCTATAATTTATTCGGGAATTACAGGATAGGAAGAAAGGGAGGAGGAGTGGCACTATATGTAAAAATTAATATTAAAGCTACAGAATTATAAGGCTTATGAGAGAAATGGAAGGCACTTGTTAAACTGGAAAGGGAATGGAGCTTCCATTTGTAATTCTGTTGTATACACACCTCCTTTACAAGCAGAAGGACTGGATAGAGATTTAATTGAAGATATTCATAGTATTGCTGTGAAAGGAGAAGTGCATCGGATAGGTGATTTCAGTATTCCAGATACGGATTGGGACATCCCTGCTGCAGTGTCTTGTAGAAGTAAGGAGATCCTGGATTCTTTACAGTGAGAACTATTCTGGCAACTGGTAACAGAACCAGCACATGAGGTGGCCATACTGAACCTGGTGCTTACAAATGAGGAGAGCGTTTCTGATGTTATAGTGGGTGATCATCTTGCATCCAGTGAACATCGAATGGTGTGGTTCAGTATTAGGACAAGGGCTGATATAGTCCATTCAAAGGTCAGAGATCTAGACTTTAGAAAAACTAATTTTTCTAAAATGGGACAATACCCCAAAGAGTTGTTAGGATGGGAGCAGCTGGAATATGTATGGATTACAGAATCTGAGGCAGAATGGTTTAGTAGAGGCAGGCCTTGTCAGACTAACCTCATTAATTTCTTTGAATGGATGACCAGAGAGTTGGACAAAGGGAGAGGCTCTAGATGTGGTGTACTTATATTTCAGCAAAGCCTTTGACACTGTTCTGCACAGGCAACGTATAAACAAACTGAGCACTTTAGGGATGGACCCTAACGTTACCATCTGGATTAGAAATTGGTTAAATAGGAGGCTACAACGAGTACAGATAAATAGAACTCACTCTGATGAGAAGGATGTTTCCAGTGGTGTGTTGCAGGGATCTGTCCTTGTTCTGATTCTTTTTAACATTTTATTAAGAGATATTGCAGAAGGGCTGTCAGGTAAAGTTTACCTCTTTGTGGATGATACCAAAATCTGCAATAGAGCAGACACCCAGGAAGGTGTAGATAACATGAGGGAGGGATCTAGCTAAGCTTGAAGAATGGGCAAGAATTTGGCAATTGAGATTTAACGCCAAAAAATGCAGGGTTCTGCATTTGGGTTGCAAAAATCTAAGAGAGCAGTGAAGTACTTATGTCCACAAGGGAAGAGCAGGATCTAAGTGTGATTGTTTCTGATGACCTTAAGGTACTAAAGGTGACGGCAAAATTCAGAAGGATGCTTCGCTGCAGAGGGAGAGGAATGGCCAGCAGGAATAAGGAAGTGATAGTGTTTCTCTATAAGTCTTTGGCAAGACCTAATTTAAAGTATTGTGTGCAGTCTGGAGACCACACCTCCAAAACAATATAAACAGTATGGAGTTGGTGCTGACGATGGCTACCAAAATGGTCAGTGGGCTTTGTAATAAAGCATATGAGGACAGACTTAAAGAGCTCAATATATGTATACTTTGGAAGAAAGACTGGAGAGGGGAAATATGATAGAGACATTTAAATATGTCCAAGGCATAAATGTATAAGAAGAGAGCCTCTTTCAATTATAAGAAAACTCTGCAACAAGGGGGCATAAGATGAAAGTGAAAGGAGATAGACTTAGGAGTAATATGGGAAATATTTCTTTACGGAAAGAGTGGTAGGTGTATAGAATAGCCTCCCAATGGAGGTAGTAGAGACAAGGGCAGTATCTGAATTCAAGAAAGCATGGGACAAACATAGAAGATCTCTAAAGGGAAAAAATGTACTATAGTAGTTGGTATGGAAGGGCAGACTGGATAGGCGATATGATCTTTATCTTCCGTCATGTTTCTGTGCCATTTGGATGACCAGTCTCCCACTTTATCAAGATCCTCTTGTAATTTTTCACAATCCTCATGCGTTTTAACAACTTTGAATAATTTTGTGTCATCTACAGATTTGATCACCTCACTCGTTTTTCCTATTTTATTATTATTTTATTTATTTTTTTATTTATAGTTTTTATATACCGCGCTCTTTGGTATCAGCGCGGTTTACAGATAACAAATTTTCGCATTAGAACAATCCTTTGCTTACATTATAACGGGGACAGTAACTTGGAGATAACAGGGGAAACTATATACAAACTATATACAGAAAGATATCACCTCTGGATAATTTACAGTTCAAGTTGGGATCATGACTTTGGGTGTGCAGAGAGTCTGGTTCGTGTTCTGTTATGACTATGTTGTTGGAGTGTCAGAGGCTGTGTGAGTGATTTGCGAGATGGGGGGAGGAGTCCGTAGAGTTAGGGCCTAAAAGGTGAAGACAGAATAGGTAGTGTTTAAGGACCTTTCTAAATTGAGAGAGGTCTTTTATTGATCGGATATGAGGAGGGAGATTGTTCCAGCAAGTTGGAGCGAATAAGGTAAAAGGCCCTGTCTCTGGTCACTTGGTTACATTTAGTGTACTCCTTTGGTACGACAAGGGTATTAGCGGCTGCGGATCTTCTCAGGTCTATTCGTGGGGGTGTTGACAATGAGTGAGGAGAGGGGAAGGTGGGGCTATTTGATTGATTGCTTTAAAGGACAGCAGTAGTGCTTTGTAAGTTATCCTGGCTTGTAGGGGTAGCCAGTGAAGCTCTGTAGTATGGGGGTGATGTGGTCTCTTCTGGAGGTACAGCAGAGGATGCGGGCTGCTGAGTTCATCGCCTATTGGAGTGGGTTGAGGGTGCTATTGGGAAGACCATGCAGGATGACGTTAGCGTAGTCAAAATGTGGTGTTACAAGGGCTTGGAAGATTGTTCGGAAGTCATTAGGGGCGAGTAGAGGTCTTAAGGGTTCAGCGTTCTTATTTTGTAGTAAATGGATTTGACGGTCTGCTTTATGTGATCTTTGAAGGTCAGTTCTTGATCGATGGTGACTCCTAGGTAGCGAATCGATGATTTACATGGTAGTCCGCGTCTCTCACCTTCAATGTTGCGGGGGGGGGGGGGGGGAGAATTTCTTTATTCCTGGTTACGAATAGGACTTCCGTTTTCTTGAAGTTTATTCGCAGGTTTCTGGGTTAAGAGCCAGTCTGTGATCGCGTTGAAGCAAGCGAGTATTGGGGAGAAGTCGGGGGGCATTGATTTTTATTGGAGTGAATATCAGTACGTCATCTGCATAGATCAAGCTGGAGGCGTTGAATGTTCTGATGATTTCACAGATTGGTTGCATATATATGTTAAATAGAAGAGCTGATAATGAGGATCCTTGGGGTACACCCTGTTGTTGCTGGAAGGGATCAGAAGTGAGGATCCTATCCGCACCTGTTGCCAGTGGTTAGTTAGGTAGGATCTACACCATTCCCAAGCTGATCCCTGAACTCCCTTTTCTTGAAGACGGTGAAGAAGTTGCACATGGTTAACAGAGTCGAAAGCTGCCGAGGATATCGAGGAAGATGAGGATGAAACCCATTTTCAATTTTGTCAATCCCTCTTGATAAGGTGTTGATAAGTAATGTGAGTAGGGTCTCTATGCCGTGGGATTCACAGAACCCGTGTTGGCAGGGATCAAGAGGGGCTGAAATATCTATGTGCTGCTGCAATTGGATTTGTACCACCTTCTCGATGATTTTTGGCTAGAAGGGGTTATACTTGAAATTGGACGATATGAGTCAGTTTTCGCTGGGTCGTGTTTATTGTTTTTCGAGGGAGAGGGCGTATTGAAGTGTTGCTTGAGAGATGATGGGAATGATCGGTTGTGAAGGAAAGTTGCATGATAAGGGCAAGTGTGGGGCTCAGTTCAGCACGCATTGCTCTGATCCAGTAGGCAGGGCATGGATCGTTTGGGGTGTGGTAGTATTCAAGGTAGCAATAAGGTCGGTGATGGATTTCACCGTAGGAGCGACAAAATTTTTTAGAGGCTTGAGTAATTGAGACGGGGTTGGGTATACAACTTGGTGTGGATTCGTGTTAATGGTTTTAGATTGAAGGTTTAGTCGGCAAAAAAGACTGAGGCTGGATTGATATTGTTTGGTTGGAGGATGGTTGCCTTGGTTAAGGATTTAGCAATGCTAAAGAGGTCTCGTGGTTTGTTTAGTGATCGGAGAAGGGTTTCTGTATGGTGTTCTCTCATCTTTTCAGCTATTTTCTCCCGGTGTTTCTTTAGGGCATTTTCGTAATCCATTTGGTCAATTGGAGAACGTGATCTGCGCCATTTTCTCTCCTGTTTTCTTAGATTCTGGAGGGATAGTCGTAGTTCAGTCGAAAACCATGGTTTTGGACTTCTACTTTTTAGTGATGTGCTGGATGCTGATGGTCTACTTGAGGAAGGTAGCTGTGAAGAGGAGTTCAGGGTGGTGTACCAATTGTTGATCAGCTCATCAAGGTCATTGGCTGGTAGACGAAGAGTTGGAAGAGTACGGCTGATGAAGTCATCCTTGTTGAGCGTTTTTGAAACGGGTTGTTGATCCTGATGAGACCATATTATCTGTCTTGCTGGGATACTGTTTTGCTGATATGGGACTTGGAAGGATAACAAATTATGATCGGACCATGGGACCGGGGTATGGGATAGGTTAAAGTTGGTGATTGCTGTAGCCTGAGGCGTTAAAAATGAGGTCAAGGGTGTTTACCCTTGAGGTGTGTCGGGGAGCTAACTAGCTGTGAGTAGTTGAGGTCAGCCATGGCATCAAGGAATGTGGTAGAATGGCTATGGTGAAGTGAGGAGAGGTTAAAGTCACCATTAACCAGGTTGGATTTGTGTGGGCTTTCTGGGTTGCATGCAAGCTCTATTATACTAGATAAATCTTCTGGTGGTGAGGATGGGGCTCTGTAATATGAGATTTAGGATGATATGTGTGGTAGCTATAGTAACTAGGTCCATCGTGTGTTTGTACTCCTATAGGAAAGTAGACTAAATTGAAGGTTAGTTCTTGAAAGAATGAGGACTCCACCTCCTCTTCGGTCTGTTCTGTGACATGTGTGTATTGAGTATTCTGGGGGAATGAGTTGGTTTAGGAGGACATTGTCTGTGTCTGCTAGCCATGATTCTGTGACCAGGAGGATGTCTAAATTCAGCTTTGTGATGAGATCTGTAACGGCTGGCCACTTTTACGGACTGACGCGAGCGTTTGATGAGTGCACAGTTTAAGTTAGTATGTGAGGGAACAGGATTGGGTTTGGAACTACTAATAGTGTTAAGGGAGATATATAGTAGGTGAGAGTGCCTAATATGGTGTGGATGTGGGGCTGAGTGATGGTAGGAGGAATGATATCTTCTTCCTAGTCCATGCAATATAGGGATATTGTGTGGGGTGGGAGAGAATGCTGCTGTATTTTGAGTGGTGTTAGATAACAGATAGAGGCTAACTAATGCAAGTAGAGAGATAGCCATGGTTACAACAATGGGAGGATACAATGTAGAGTAATATGGGTCAGTGGAAACAGTAAATGCAGATTATCTGGTCAGGGTACAGAGCAGTGGTAATAGGCAAACAATTGTATAATAGCAAGGCCTATCTAGGAGGAACAATGTACTCTATTAACAAGATACAGTAGCAAAACTTACTTCAAGGGAGATCTGTTTGTAACAGAGTAACAAGATGTGAAATACTATCGGGTATATTGAGGTCTACTGTTACCTTACAGATGGAGTAGCAGTGGATTAACTAGGCTAGTTGTTAGGGTAAATCAGAGTCTCAGGTTATTAAACTGATACTTTCCTGACGCGGGAGACTGCTTCTATTTCAGGTGAGAGTTCTGGCTTCGTTCGTGGAGTTGCTGATGTGCCACTGCCTAAGGGCCACGCCAAAGGGCCCTCTGGCGAGGCCCTCAGGCGCGGGCCCGCAAGGCGCGGGTGCGCTTGCCGGCGGCACGCTTTATAGAGGCCGCTGTGACCTCCCACAACCCCGATTGGGCTGGAGTGCAGGAGCGGGAAACCGATGCTCCCCCTGTGCTCTACCCCGACCGGGGAGCTTTGAAGATGGCTGCTGGATCTTTAAAATGCTCTCTCCTGCCGGCGGCACCCTTTATACAGGCCGCTGTAACCTCCCACAACCCCGATTGGGCTGGAGTGCAGGAGCGGGAAACCGATGCTCCCCCTGTGCTCTACCCCGACCGGGGAGCTTTGAAGATGGCTGCTGGATCTTTAAAATGCTCTCTCCTGCCGGCGGCACCCTTTATAGAGGCCGCTGTGACCTCCCACAACCCCGATTGGGCTGGAGTGCAGGAGCGGGAAACCGATGCTCCCCCTGTGCTCTACCCCGACCGGGGAGCTTTGAAGATGGCTGCTGGATCTTTAAAATGCTCTCTCCTGCCGGCGGCACCCTTTATACAGGCCGCTGTGACCTCCCACAACCCCGATTGGGCTGGAGTGCAGGAGCGGGAAACCGATGCTCCCCCTGTGCTCTACCCCGACCGGGGAGCTTTGAAGATGGCTGCTGGATCTTTCAAGATCATTTATGAATATGTTAAAAAGCAGTGGATCTAGCACAAATCCCTGGGTACTCCACTATTTACCTTTCTCCACTGAGAAAATCGGCCATTTTGCCTTACTCTGTTTTCCATCTTTTATTTTCTCAAGAATCTCTCATGAGGGACCTTGGCTTTCTGAAAATTCAGATACACTATATCCACTGTCTCGCTGTTTATCCACACCATCCAAAATATATGGAGGCCAAGTCTGTTCTGGACGTCCCTCACCTGTTCGTGCATCGAGAATCAGGACGTGCCCTGGTTGCACCCGATTCTGATTCTGCGGAGGCTAGATGTGCCTGCAGGATCAGAATTGTGTGCAACTGTACTGGACATGTAGGCTGTGCCCCGGTTCTGGGCATGTGGATGCCCAACAAACTCCCTGGTCAGCCCTGTACTTTTGGCCATTTGCACGGGAGACTTATTCCACCTTGGAGGTAGAATAAGTCCCCCTGGATGGTGGGAGTTGCTGCAGCCAAGCCTGGAAAGAGAGGTGAGGAGGTGCCCTGCTGCCCGACCCTGGGCATGATAGGGCCCGATGGGGTGTCGGGGTCTGCCAGGGATCGCGGCTCCTGCATGGAGCTGCAATACTGTGGCGTCCTGTTGTCATGGCACCACAGCTCCATGCAGGAGCTGCGATCCCCGGCAGACCCCGACAATTTTCTTTTCCCATAGCCCGACCCCCCTCCGCATCGGGCCTACCTTTCCCACGGTTGGGCTGCGGGGCACCCCCTCACCTCACTTTCTGGGTTTCCAAGGTGGAATAAGTCCTCCGTGCAAATGGCCAACTCCAGACATATAGGGCTGACCTCGGAATTGGCCCTGTACATCCGGGGTCATGGTGTCACCCACTGCACAATTCTGATCTACATGCTGGGAGCTCTGTTCTGTGAATTGCGAACCTGGCGTTTAATGTGGCTGGACATCTGGATCGGATGTCCAGGCACACTATATGCTGCATGGAATTGACCCCATAACAGATTAGTGAGAGAAGAATTTCCTTGGCTAAATCCAAGTTTGCTTTGTCCCATTAAACCAACTATGTATATGTTCAGTAATTTTGTTCTTTATAATGGTTTCTACAATTTTGTCTGACACTGAGAGTCAGACTCACCAGTCTTTAGTTTCCTGGATCACCTCTCTGATATATCATCTTTAAGTATCATTTCTGGTATGGGTATCTTTGCTACATGTTCTGAAGTAAAAATTGAAACAAAATTCATTCAGTTTCTCCACTATGGTCTTGTCCTCCCTTAGTGCCACTTTTACCCCATTATTTAATGGTGCAAATGGCTCTCTTACAGGACTTTTGCTGCACATATACTTAAAGTTTTTATTATGAGTTTTTTCTTTCATTGCATGCTTTTCTTCAAATTTTCTCTTTGCCTGCCTTATTAATACCATGCATTTAACTTGCCAGTTCTTATGTTTCCTGTTTTCATCATTTTGCTCCTTTTGGTATTTTCTGAAAGATGCTTTATTGGCTATAGCAGCCTTTCTGATCTCACCTTTAAACCATGCCAGTAGTCGTTTTGCCTTCCTTCCACTTTCCTTAAAGTGTGGAATGCATCTGATCTGGGCTTCCAAGATAGTATTTTTAAATAAGGCCTAGACCTGATGGAAAGTTTCTTAACTTTTTCAATTGTTTTATTTTTTTCTTAACCATTTTTCTCATTTTCTCATAGTCTCCCTTTAGAAAGTTAAATGCTAACAGAATGGATTTTCTTGTTGTCCTCCCTTTATGAAATCAAACGTGATCTTGTTGTGATCACTATTGCCAAGTGGCCCCAACACAGTTACCTCTCACACCAGATCCTGTGTTCCACTAATCTCGTGTGGTTTCCTGAACCATCCGCTCTATGAAGCAGTCATTTATTTCATCGAGGAACTAGATCTACCTAGCATGTCCTGATGTGACATTGACACAGCTGATACGTTCAAATGGCAGATGACATTTAATGTGGACAAGTGCAAAATTATGTATCTAGGAAAGAGCAATCCAAGCTATGGTTCCACATTAGGAACTACCACCCATCAATGATTTAGGTGTCATCATGGATATAATTCGTTGAAACCCTCCACCCAGTGTGCAGTGTCGGCCAAGAAAACAAATAGAATGCTCGGAATCATAAGGAAAGGAATGGAGATTAAAATCAAGGATATTATAATGCTCTGTATTGTTTCATGACATAAGAAATCCTTCCATCCCCTTTACCATTTTGGTGGCTCTTCTCTGTACCTTTTCCCGTTCTGCTATATCCTTTTTAAGATACAGCGACCACAATTGCACACAGGATTCAAGGGACCCGGGATATCACTGCTTGACCCAATACAAGCATTTTGGAACTTGTGTCTTAAGAACATAAGATATGCTATACTGGGACAGACCAAGGTCCATCAAGCCCAGTATCCTGTTTCCAACAGTGGCCAATCTAGGTCATAAGTACCTAGCACTTTCCCCAAAAGACAAAAGTTCCATAATGCTTAAATTGGGTCAAGCAGTGATATCCCAGGTCCCTTGAATATTGTGTGCAATTCTGGTCACTGTATCTTAAAAAGGATATAGCAGAATAGGAAAAGGTACAGAGAAGAGCCACCAAAATGGTAAAGGGGATGGAAGACTACCCCTATGAGGAAAGGCTTAAAAGGTTAGGGCTCTTCAACCTGGAAAAGAAACGGCTGAGGGGGAGATATGATAGACATCTATAAATTAATGAATTGAGTGGAACGGGCAAATGTAGATTGATTGTTTACACCATTAAAAAGTAAAAAGTCTAGGGACACACAATGACGCTACAGTGTAACCCATTTAAGACTCACTCATCGCGTAATCAAACTCCAGAATTCATTACCAGAAGATGTAGTAAAAGCTATTAGTGTAGCTGGGTTTAAAAAAGGTTTGGGGCAGTTCCTGAAGGATAGGTCCATAAACCGTTATTAAAGATGAGCCAGGAAACCCATTGCTTACTCGGGATGAGCATTCTGAAACCTGCATGCCTTTTTGGGAACGTGCCAGGTACTTGTGACCTGGATTGACCACCGTTTGAAACAGGATATTATGCTTGATGGACCTTGGTCTGACCCAGTATGGCATTTCTTATGTTCTTATGTGGGGATGCTGATAAGTCTTTGGCTTTGTAAAGGAAAAAAAAAGCTGCTAGTCTGAAAATATTTATTTACTCAACATATTCCCCCCTGAGCTCCACACACTTTTTACTTTGTTGCTCCATCTTCTTCAAGTCCTCCAAATGAAACTCTGGTGGTTGCTCTGCAATCCACTCAGCAGCAGCTGATGCAGCCTCTTCAGTGTTTTTTAAGGTTATGGAACAGGTAATAGTCAGAATGGGTCAGGTGAATATGTCTGGTGTTTCAGCTCTTCAGAAGCATAGATTAGCCAATTTCTGCTGTGTGAGGGCTGCAGTGTGAGGAGAGGTTTTGTCGTGCAGAAACAAGATGCCTTTTGAAAGCTTGCTTTCATGTTTGGAGACCAGTTCCTGCTTAAGTTTGTCCAGAAGTGAAACCTAATAGTTTGCCATGATGGTTGTACCCTTTTTCAGGTACTCACAAGCAAAATTCCATCTTTGTCCCAGAAGACACATGCCATCACCTTGTTTGCTAATTTCTGAGTCTTGAATTAATGAGGATGTGGGGGAACCACTGTGTCACCACTTTTTGGAT
The DNA here is from genome assembly GCA_033557465.1 of Ichthyophis bannanicus. Lineage (NCBI taxonomy): Eukaryota > Metazoa > Chordata > Amphibia > Gymnophiona > Ichthyophiidae > Ichthyophis > Ichthyophis bannanicus. Next base: position 1,100,041,278 of record CM066031.1, read on the forward strand.
TGTTGTTTGGTCTCTGGATCATACATATGGATCCAGGTTTCATCCACAGTGACAAGATGATCCAAAAATCCCACAGCATTCCTATGAAATCAATTCAAAATGGCATGTGAAGCAACCACTCGATCATGCCTTCTGGTCAGCATTGAGGCATCTGGGAACCCATTTGTCTGAGAGCTTCCTTATGTCTAAAATGTCATGGATGATATAGCCCACACCTTCTCAGGATACTTCTGTGTCTCTACTATCTTTTTAGCTGATATTCTTCGATCCTCCAGGATTATGGAATGAATGACATCCACATTTTCTGGAATTGTCACCTCACTTGGTCTTCCAGGATGTTCTTCATCTTCAGTGCTGAAATGTCCTGTCCTAAACTTAGCAACCCAGTTCTTGAGTGGAAAGGACACTTATCCCCTAATGTAACCGACATATCATCGTAGATTTGTTTGGCTTTTAAGAAAAGACATTTCATCAATGCTCAACACACTTTTATTGTGAAATCCCCATTGTCTGGTGACATTTTTGCTTCAGACCTACAGAAACAAAAATTCATGAAACTTTGGCCAGTTGCATTCAAAACAATGACATTCAACATGATATAGTTATACGCCTGCCGTTGTGGCCTTCCTTCTTCCAATTAGAATTCCTTTAGCATTGAGTTTTTGGTTGTTTTAAAGTTTCCTTTATTTTCCATGGCACCATTGCCCCTTTAGGTGCTGATGCTTCAGCCTCATGTGGTAAACTTTTTTTCTGTAAAGATCAAGTCATTTGATATTGTTATGGCTATTTTTCTGGGCGATATGTCACAGAAACTAGCCAGGAGGTTTAAAACGTAGTCCAGGTGCTCAAGGACCATATTCATAATGGATGCTCACAATTGGTGCTTTCTGTGTCTGGGACCTGATCATTAGCTACTGCTGAAGAAATCTGCACTTGTAAATATTTACTTGCTGGGAAATTATCTAAATCTTGGGGAAAAGAGAAATCTTTGGTTTAATGCTGATAGAATCTGTGTATTTTGAAAGTCAGTGTTTTTGTTAGGTCAGTTAGAGCATACTAAAACAAGCCAATGTGAGTTAAATTAAAGTCAGTTAGGGCTTACTATTATAAGACAGCTTTCAGTTATTGTTTCTTTCCCTCCCACCTGCCGTGGCTCCCACCCACCCCAGGCACAATTCTTAATTTATAGCCACCTAAACTATTTAAGGGGAATGGAGTGATCTCACTCACTTTCAGATTTAACTGATTATTTTAATAAGCAGATTATTAGGCTTAGGAGTAGATTAATTAAGTCCTTGCAGTTCATCTTGAGATGAAAATTAAAAGTATCTCATACTTACTAGGTATAATTGTATTGGTTCAAGTATCCCTATTCCCCTAACACTTTAAGCAACTGAATAACTTTAAATAGTTAAAAGAAATGTTGAAATATTATGATGGAGACAGCAGTCCAGCAAAGAGTTGGGGGCTATCCAGTCTTTTGAACTGAGTGTTACATGTATGATTTTTCTCTCATTGGTGAGAGGTATATGTATTAGGTGCAAAGAGTTCTTTGCTCTCATGGAATGAGTCTGATCTCTGGAGGCTAGAGTACAGACTTGGAGCAGCTGAGGCAGACGGAGAAGTATATAGACAAGACTTACAGGGATGTAGTAGAGAGGTCCCACCTCCAATCTGGAAGCCTTTCTGCTGCCATGGAGGAGAGAGGTCACATGGAAGTAGAGCATTACCTTGGTATGGCAAGAAGTGATCCTATAACTAGGACCTGTCTTCCAAATGATGTAATACCCTCTTGCACTGAAGATTTGTCTCGAGGGCCATGTGTTGTGATAAGGAAGCTTATCATAGCTCAGGAAGGAGCTATAGTAAAGGTGAAGTGACTCTGAACAAGCAACCTGTCAGTTCTGGTAGAAATAAGAAAACAGAATTTGTCCATAAAAGACTACCAGTCCCAGAATGCACCAGGTTTCCAACAGCCATTAGAGGAGCTGAAGTGGGGAAACGTGTGTTCAATCAAGAGGGCTATGAGGTAATCCCCAAGCACTCATCTCAAAGGGCAGGGCCTGATTCAGCACAGCTGCGCTGTGCTAGGGTGGAGCACTCATCTAGGCAGAATAAAGGTAGAGTTTATTCTACAGAGAATTATCCTGATCCTCTGTTTCATCTGGGAGATCCTCAGAATCAGCTTGGAGATCCTCATCTTGGACAGCTTCATCATCTGGAGGATCATCAGAAGCAGAAGCCAGACTGGACGGACAGAGAGGGCAAGAAACCCTTTGGAAGAAAGAAGAGAAAAGCATTTGGGAGGTCTAAAGTAGTCCATAGCAGTACGTATACTGGAAGGCATTCAAAAGGCAAGCATACACCATTGGACTGGGGAAAGCCAGAGGAATGGTGCTGCAGGGCTAGGAATCTCCAGACGGTACCTGTGAGGGAGACGGCTGCACGTGGAAGGGACCCTAAGATCCGTGCCAGAAGGTATGTGAAGAGAGATCCAGTGTCCAGGGATCTGGATTGGAAGGCTGGACATAAGAACTGGACTACATACTGGCCAGGCTATTTAGAGAGGAACTCTAACAGCAATGGAAGCTCAGGTATGAACACTGATCTATGCCCTAGCTATAACCTTGAAAGACAGCAGGGAAACAAGTATTCTCCTGAGAGCGCTACATTGAGAAATTCCTCTGTGCCAATCCATGATATTGAACCCATGATTGTTGAAGAAGGGGGAGTGGTCTTAGATACAGGCTGTGAATATATGGATTGCTCTCTGTCTAAACTCCTTTGGTAATTTTTTGTTGCAAAGTACAGCAACCATCACAAAGAAATACAAACTTGTTCTTTAATCTACTCAGAAAAGCTCCTGAAGTAGGATTTGAGCCACGCAGTAGAAAGCAAGCCAGCTAAGGGGTTTCAGCTGGGTAACTGCTAGCAATTGAGCCTTACTTAATTGCTTGTGAGCTCTGAGGGAATCACTTCTGAGCCTATGTGGGAAGATATAAGAAGTTAACCTGAAAAGAACAGTTTTTCCCTTCTTTGTGGATTTTGTTTGTTGTTTGATACACTGCTAAGAAAATATTAGTTAAAGCCTACAGAAAAGACCAGTTGTTACCAACCAGGTCTTTATTCTTTTGCTTTGATTGCCTGACAAAGTTCAACTGTTGTTTTCCTGATTTTGTTTTTCCAAGTTTAACACTGCAAGCAAGTATCCTGTTTTATGTGCTACCAAGCATATCTGTGTTGGGAGAAATAACCCCATAAATAAATATCTTATTGGCTTTACACTCAAGCACAACTAATTATTGTGAGCAGCTGTGTCTGGTGTGAATGGACTGCATTTCCCACAATCCCTTGCAAATCATATTGATATATGCACTTGCCAAGACTGTGAACATTCTCACCCAGGCAGCCGTCTGACATTGTCCATAAGGGAAGGGTTAGGAGAGCTGTTATAGTTGGCGATTTGATCATTAGGCATGTAGGTAGCTGGGGAACTTGAGGATCGCCAGGTAATATGCCTGCCTGGTGCAAAGGTCCCCGACCTCACACCATGTAAATAAGCTTTTAGATAGTGCTGAGGAATACCCTTCTGTCTTGGTATATGTTGGTACCAATGATATAGGAAAGTGTGGGAGGGAGGATCTAGAAGCTAAATTTAGGTTTTTAAGTAGAAAGTTGAAATCCAGAATATCCAGGCTAGCATTCTCAGAATTTCTTCCTATTCCATTTGCAGTACCCAAAAGGCAGGCAGAGCTCCAGAATTTCAGTGCATGGATGAGACAATGATGCAAGGAAGAGGATCTTGGATTTGTTAGGAATTGGGGAGAGGGGAGCTTTTCCAAAAGGATGGGCTGCAGCTTAACCAGGGTGGAACCAAGATGCTGACATTAATCTTTAAAAAAAGAGACAGAACAGCTTTTAAACTAGAAAATGAGGGAAAACCAACAGTCGCCCAAGAGTACATGGTTTGGAATAATGCATCTTTGAAGGATACTAGCAAATGAGGGAAGTTAGGGCATCCCAATGGAGAGGTTCCATTAAAAGGAAAAGTAATCTTGATGCCTATAAGTAAACACCAGACCAAGTTGAAAGACTGCAAATTATCCCTGCCATCCGATAGCCGGACTATTAATATGAATAAAAGACAAACTTTAAAATGCCTGTTTGCAAATTCTAGAAGTCTAAAAAATAAGATGTGAGAGTTAGAATATATGGCACTGAATAAAAGTTTAGATGTAATTGGCATCTCAGAGATCTAATGGAAGGAGGACAAGCAAAGGGACAATGTGATAGCAGCCTACAAACTGTATCGCAGTGATAGGGTAGATCACACATTTGGAGGAGTGGTGCTATATTAAAGAGAACAGTGAGTCAAATAGGGTAAAAATTTTGCAGGAAATAAAATATACTGTAGAATCTTTTTGGATAGAAATTCCATGTAAAAAGTGGAAGGGAATGGCAGTGAAGGTATACTACCACCCGCCTGGCCAGAATGAACAGACACGTGATGAAATGCAAAAAGAAATTAGGGAAGCTAGCAAAGTTTACAACACAGTAATAATGGGAGATTTCAATTACCCGCGTCAATGTTACATCAGGCCATGCTAGAGAGTTAAATTTTCTAGATGAAATAAATGGCTGCTTTATGGAGTAGCTGGTTGAGGAACTGACTCGAGGGGAAGCTATTTTAGACCTAGTCCTTAGTGGAATGCAAGATATAGTGTGAGAGGTAACTGTGTTGGGGCCGATTGGCAATAAGCCATCATAATATGATCACATTTGATTAATTAAAGGAGGGAGGATAACAGTGAGATCCTTTGCCATTAGCATTTAATTTCAAAAATGAGACTATGATAAAGTGATTAAAATGGTTAAGAAAAAACTAAAAGGAGCTACTGCAATGGTTAAGAGTTTACCTCAGGCCTGGGCGTTATTTGAATATACTGTCTTGGAAGCCCAGACCAGATGTATTCCATGCTTTAAGCAAGGTGGAAGGAAGGCCAAATGACAGCCAGCATGACTTACAGGTGAGGTCAAAGAGGCTGTTATAGCTAAGAGAAAATCCTTCAGAAAATGGAAGAAAGAACTAAATGATGAAAATATGAAACAGTATAAGTAAAATGCAATTACATTAGGCTTAGACAATGTAAAAAGGGGTTTCCTTCTGATCTTTATTGATATCACTGCAGCTTTCGACTCTATTAGTCATAACATCATTATAAGGAACCACTATCAAATGGTTTAGCTTATACCTATCCCATTGAAAGCTTCAAGTAAAAGCCAGTCTGGGCCTATCAAAGCTTATTGACCAACTACAAGGGATATCACAATGGTCAGCATTATCAGCCATGCTCTTCAATAATTATCTTCAACCACTGTGCAACATAATCAACAATTTTAAGGTCCAATAGAGAATATATGCAGGTGACATCATGGTATATGCCCCTATCGACAGACCAACCAGAATATTCAAACCTATCAGGTTGCCTTGAAGCGATGGCTACCTAGCTTCTCCAACAAAATCTTATTATAAACTACAAAAAATCATAGATGCTGTTCTTAACATGAAGCACTTCATTTACTCCACCAAAGTAGCTGAAAATTCTATACAATGATATACAGGTTAAACAGCAAGTGAGATACCTAGGTATTTACCTTGATCAGAGCCTAATCTTCAATACTCACATAAGCAGAACCACAAAAGCTGCCTATCACAAACTCAATATACTTCACAAAATCAAACCTTTACCATGCCAACTTTTGCAGAGGCTGCCAAGCCATGATTATGCATATGTTAGATTACCGCAATGTTATTTACCAAGGTCTTCTGAAACAAACCATATATCTACTTCAATTAGTGCAGAACACAGCTGCACAAATAATCTCGGGATCTGCAACAAACGGCCACATTTCACCAACGCTGAAACAACTACACTGGTTATCTGTAGCCTCTCATACAAAATTCAAAGCAATTATCATAGTCTTCTTCAGAATCATCATACAACTATCCCCAAATGCACTTCAATCACTGATTACTAGAGATCCCAAAAGGAGAGTTCACCCCAATTTTAAAAATCAAAGTTAGGCAGGATACCTGCAACAGAGTGTTTTCGCTCTAAGCCCTTACACTTTGGAATACACTTTCTGAGTCTATAAGAGCTATTAAAGACTTCAGAAAGGCTCTGAAAACGCATCGGTTCTTAGAACACTATGACAGTATTCAATGACATTGATCTCATCAAGTGGTATAGCCTTTCCTGTCCCACATTTCGTTTATCAACTGGCGCGTTAATTTATGAGCCTTTTCGCCCCATCTATCCTCTCACTAAGTACTCCTTGTCTCCCTAATTGCATTTTCTGCTTCATATAAATGCTCACCCTCCTACTTGTATATTCACCATTAATGTTAGTCCCTCTCTTTTTATTATTTAAGTTTAATTACCTGTTTAATGTTCCAATTATTATAATGTTATAATGTAAACTGCTTTGAATGTAAGATAAGGTGGTATTGAAAACTTGTCAAATAAATAAATGTGTGCCTTCAAGTTAGTGCTGACTCCTGGTGACCCAGCAGCTTCTGGGTTTTCTTGGCAGTGTGACCGGAAGTAGATTGTCAGGCCTTTCTTCAGAAGTAGTGGAGGGTTAAGTGACTTGCCCAAGGCCACAAGGAGTACCAGTGGCAATTCAACCCTGGTCTCTTGGTTACTAAGCTAGTGGTCAAACCACTAGGCTACTCATCCATTCAAACAACATAAGTACTGGCAAGTTAAATGCAAGGCATTGATAAAGCAGGCAAAGAGAGAATTTGAAAAGAAGCTTGCCATGGAAGCAAAAGTGCATAATAAAAACTTTTTCTAGTATAGTCATAGCAAAGTACCTGTGAGAGAGGCAGCTGGACCATTAGACGATGGAGAAGCAAAAGGGGCAGTAAGAGAGAAGGCCATAGCAGAGAGACTGAATGAAATCTTTGCTTTATTCTTTACTGAAGAAGATGTAGGAAACTTACCCATGCCAGAAATGATATTTAAAGGTGATGTAGCAGAGGAATTGAAGCAAATCTCAATAAATCGGAAAGATGTTTTTCTAGGAACAAGAAGGAAGTCAGTCCTCACATATGGGTGACGGAGCCCCCATGCGGAGCAAATCCCCAGCTTTTGAAGAAAACCTTTGGGACCTCATCACACATGCGCGGTCCCTTTCCCGCCCAAGGGTGCCATCTTGCTCAGTCTCCTTTTTTCCGCGGAGTCCAACTGACGTCGTCCTAGTTTCCCCGTGGAAAAAGTAGTAAAATTTTTAAAAAATATTTTCTGTTTAACCGTTTCGACGCCGGTTCCCCTTCCCTTCGGTTCGGTACAATGGTATCGAGTCCGGTCAATTTTTCGTTTTTGTCCTTAGAGACTAGCGTTCGCGCTCTTTTTTTATTTTAGCTGGCAGTCCGGTCTTTTGACCTCGCAGGGGCCTTTTTTCTCCCGATGGCTGCCAGCGGGTTTAAAAAGTGTGATTGGTGCATGAAACTGATGTCTCTCACCAACACACATGACTGCTGCCTCCGCTGCCTCGGGCCTGACCACGACCCCGACCCCAAGGTCTGTGGCCCAAGTAAGAAGATGTCTTACAAGGCCTTGAGGAGCAGGCAGCAGCAACATAATAGGATTTTTCCCGAGTCCGCACCCGCCCGGGCCCAGACCTCGTCGGAGCTGTCTGATCCTGAGCACTGTTGGGTGTCCTCTGAAAGGGGGTCTCCCTTGCGGGAACACCGGAGGAAGAACAAATCCATGAGGGTGGTGTCGTCTGACAGCTCCGAGCGGCCTTGTCCCTTGTGGGCTCGGTCGCAGAGCCCGGCTCACCGCACCAGATACTTGGAGTCAGAGAGGCCTGCCAAACTCCCTCGAAAGGAACTGGAGACGCCGAGGAAGGTAAGTCCTGTCCTCGTCATTGACACTCCTCCGGGAGAGCTGCTGTCGGGACCCGACCCGGGGGCTGCGGAGCCTCCTGAGCTCGGTCTCAGGTTGGCAGCCTTGGAGCGAAGCGTGTCTGCCTTCATGGACCAGCAGTGGGCGCTGATAGCCAGTCTCACACATCCGTCCGCCCCGTCCACCAGGACTTCAATGTCCAAGTCGACCCCGCAGGCCGATCCAATCCTTGAGACAATAGGAAGTCGAGTCGATCCTCGGCTGAGGTCCCCCTTGACCTCCCATTCGGGACTGAGGTCGTTGACACCGATTTCCTCGGCATCGGGGCAGTCGAGACCGAAGCCTCGAGGCCAGAGCCGCTTGATTCCTCCTCTGAGGGTTCCGGCTGGGAGACGGAGGAAGAGGAGTCTTCGGACACCCACCATACTAAGTACATCCCAGCAGACTCCCCGGGATCTGAACCTCGGAGAAGGTCACCCCCGGAGGACACCCAGTTCTTGGACTTCGTCTGGGACATGGCAAAGGCTTTGTCTTTCCTGGCGGAGGCCGAGGAGGAGCCTCGAGCTGAGGAGCTCGAGATCCTCCAGTATGACTGTCCTCCTAAGGAAGCCCTTACTGTACCGGTGCCCTCCATTCTGGAACGGCTGATGCTTCGCATGTGGGAGACACCAGACTCGATGCCGGTCCTCATCAGGCAAATTGATTCCATCTATCGAGTTTGCAAGAGCCCTGGGTTCCAAAAAGCACAGCTGCTGCACAACTCCATGGTTGTGGAATCGGCCATGCGCCGACTCAAGAGCCAGAAGACGCACTCCTCGGTGCCTCCTGGCAGGGAGGTCCGCAATATGGACGTCCTTGGTAAGAAGTGCTACCAGGGTTCAATGCTGGCATGCTGAATCCAGATGCACCAGCTGTACATGGGCATGTACCTGCAAGACCTGGCAAAGGAGATTGCCGGGTTCTCAGCTGGTCTCTCCGAGGGACGTTTGCAGCGCTTCCAATTTTGTCCACTGGGATCCGAGAGTGCTTGAAGTTTGGCTCGAGCAGCCAAGACGGCTTTGGGGCTTCAGCCCGGGTAGCTGGGGCCAGCATCGGTGCACGCCGCCAGGCATGGCTACAGTCATCAGACTTAGAGCCATGGGTTCAGGACAAGTTGGTCGATGTCCCTTGCCGGGGTGAAAACCTATTTGGCAAGCCCATCGCGGAGAAGGCTGCCGAGATTGAGTCTGAGTACCTGACCAGGACAAGACTCGAGAAGAAGACATCTGCCCTTTCTAAGAAGAAGGGCTCGGGTAAGAAGCCCTTTTTCCCGAGAAAAGGTATGGCTTACCGAAACTACCCCACGTATCAGGCCTCCCCAGCAGGGGCAGCAGGCCAAGGGATGGGAGCAGGGCTCGCTTAAGCAAAAGACCCCCAAGCCCCAGGCACCAGCTCTGGCCCAGCCTAGAGGGGGCTTTTGACTGCCAGAGCATTGTCCCTCTCTCAAAGGAAGCAAGGACATGCACAGGAGGAAGGCTGATCCTGTATGCCCACATGTGGCCAGCCATTACAACAGGCACCTGGGTTCTCCAGATAGTCCAAATGGGCTATGAATTACATCTCACCAAGGTGCCTCCCTCTTACTTTCCAGGGGAGCCTCTCAGACCCCCTCTTCACAGGGACCTCCTCTTGAAGGAGTTAGCAGGTCTTCTCGAGGATCAGGCGGTAGAACCGGTGCCACATCACCTGCAGGGCACAGGCTTCTACTCCAGGTACTTTCTGATACCAAAGAGAACCGGAGGCCTAAGACCCATCCTCGACCTGCGAAACCTAAACAAGTTCCTGGTGAGGGAAAAGTTCAAGATGCTTTCCCTCGGAATATTGCTGCCTTACCTCTGCCAGGGAGACTGGCTATGCTTCTTAGATCTCAAAGATGCATATACGCACATCTTGATTCATCCAGACCACCAACAATATCTAAGATTTGTAGTGGGAGGAAACCATTTTCAGTACAAAGTACTTCCATTTGGCCTAGCCTCGGCACCCAGGGTGTTCACAAAGTGCCTTGCAGTGGTGGCGGCCTTCCTAAGAACTCAGGGGGTATTTGTCTTCCCCTACTTAGACGACTGGCTCATCAGAGCCCAGTCAGCTCTAGAAGTCCAACAGGCCACGTCACGCACTATCCAGTTGCTCCAGCACCTGGGCTTTGTGAGCAACTACACAAAGTCCACTCTGGTTCCCACTCAAGGACTGGAGTTCATAGGGGCAGACACCCTTCAGGCAAGGGCTTATCTACCAGAGGACAGGGCACAAAGGCTTGTGGCCCTAGTACAGCAAGTGAGTCACAGATCTCGAATCTCAGCAAGACACTTTCTGCGCCTCCTTGGTCACATGGCCTCCACAGTGCATGTAACACCCAATGCCCGACTACACATGATAACAGCTCAGTGGTGTCTCAGGGACCAGTGGACACAAGCCACAGGCAGACTCAGAGACAACATCGGGGTGTCCCAACGCCTGGTACGGTCGTTGAAATGGTGGCTTCAGCCTCACAACCTTCTGGAGGGAGTGCCTTTGCAGCCTCCCATGCACTCGAGGGTGCTGACTACGGATGCATCCCTGCTGGGATGGGGCATTCATTGCCAGCAGGTCTGCACTCAGGGTGTGTGGTCTCCATGGGAGAGCACACAACAAATCAATTTCCTAGAGCTTCGAGCGATCTGCCTAGCTCTCCAGACCTTCTGCCAAACCCTGGCTCATCAAACTGTCTTGATTCAGACAGACAACCAAGTAGCAATGTTCTGTGTGAACAAGCAAGGGGGGCTCAGGGTCTCGCGTCCTATGTCAAGAAACCTTGGACCTATGCTCCTTTGCAGTCAACCAGGGTATGTACCTCAAAGCGGTTTACTTGCCAAGTCAGGAGAACTTCTTAGTCGACAAAGTAAGCAGAATTCTCCAGCCGCATGAGTGGCAACTGAATCCCAACATAGCCCAACAGCTCTTCCAGTGCTGGGGCGACCATCCATGGATTTGTTTGCGAGTCCGCAAAATTACCAGTTGCCCCGTTTCTGTTCCACCACGAAAAGGCAAATAATCACGTGTAACAACAAACCCAGTCCAAGGCGTGATTATAGAAAAAACAGAGTTTAATAAATAATCTTATTGCCAACCCGACACAGGCCGTGTTTCACACACTTCGTCAGGGGTTGATCAGGCAGATAAAACGAAAAACATAAATACATAAAAATAAATATTTGATAAATACATATGTCACAATAAAACACTAAAAGGACAGATGCTACAATGACAATCTGAGACACATAAAAACATCTATTAACTGTTAAAAACATATTACGTGTAAAAGGGTAAAAAGTGTAAGTAAAATATCAAATCAATCATCAATAAACGCATAAATATGTAAAATCATTATTTAACAAAATGTTAAAAGCTCATTTAATAGAAACTGTATGAACATGCTTGATAAAACTTGAATAAAAACTTACAAAATCCATAAACTGGCTATTTCTTCTGTACTGCAGTGAACTGCCATTCGGAGAACGCCGGCGCAAGCGCACAATACTAAGAAGGAGACAGAAAGGGGGCAGAGTATAAGAACGGCAAAATAAAAGTCCAATTACCCACTAGTAAAAACTGTGGAGCCGCAAAAAAAGGGGGTGCTCCTATCAGACCAAACTTTGTACATGTCAACTTGTCTTAACTACACGGGTAATTGACAAAGGAGTGTTATAGAATAAAAACCTACCACTTTATTAAGATAACATGAAATATGGTTTAAAAACATATTGTCGACTATTGCCAACTATAAAGGATCTAACCCTCTTTCTGTAGAACAAATAAATAAATAAGAATCCATAACCCACCTCCGAGGTTAAGAGGATAAGGGGGGACCTTTCGACGCCATAAAAGAATAAATAAATAAATAGATAGTACTTAGCCACTAATCAAAAGATAATAAGTAAAATTATTGTCTAAACAAATATAAAAAATGTTTTTAAAAAAGAGATAAAATGAAACATACTGCGCTACGAACTCCGATCTCAAAACACAAATTAACAATATGATCCATTGGCACCATGACCCTAATACTCATTAATAAACCCAAAGAAAGGACTATAAATAATGGATATTTAAAAAGAAGTAAACTCTAAATCGATATATAAGAAATGTATAAATATACCTATTGTATCTAAAACGTAAATGATGATAATCAAGAAGAAAATATATATGATCATCTCCATCACACTGACCAAACTGCTATAAAAAGACAGAAAGATCTCTATCAAGATTAAGACCTTGTGGAACTAAAGAACCTAATAAATATATAAACCTTTGCTCAAGTCTCAGCATTGTTTTGTTTATATCTCCACCTCTCCAATTAGCTTTAACTGTCTTAATAACGAAAAATTTTAGATCCATAATGCCATGCTGGTTATCCTGCCAATGGGCTACTAGAGGCTTGTCAGTTAAACCTCTTTTAATACAGCTTTTGTGTTCAGTGATCCTGATTCTGACATTACGGCTCGTCTTTATTTATTTTATTTATTAACATTTTTTATATACCGCACTATTCGTTAGCGCGGTTTACATGGAACAAGAGACCTCAGACAAGATACAAATATCTGGGTTTACAGTTAACAGGAAAATCAACTTGGATAACAGGATAACATGAGTAACTATGTACAAGACAACTATTTACATCAGGGAGTCAGGGTATAGTAAATGTCCTGTAAGACTGTTGAAGTAGTTTGATGAGCTGATGAGACATAAGGTTTACGTGTTTGGCATGTGGTTAGTTGTGTGTGAATGTGAATGTGTTTGTGCTTCTTTGTTCTCTGGGAAATATATGAGGAAAAGGTGATGTTTTGGGGCCTTCCTGAAGTGGCTGTAAAACATAGTTTTTTGCAAGGGCATTGTGTAACATAGATGACATTCTGGGTATCGCAATTAGAATAATCATTAATGTGAAACTTCTGATTAGTAGTAGGATGAATAAAGTATTCTCTGATTGGAAGAACATTCAAACAAACTGAGCATGTCCCACATTGGAACTGTCCTTTATATTTGGGTAAATAACCTTTTTCTGTTAGCGCTGAAGGCACTAAAAGATTTCTTAAATTATTATTGCGCTTTTATGGTCCCTTCCGGTGTTTTATTAAGATAATAGCACATATTTGTTTTGAATTTTAATGTAGTTTTTTAATAAACATGTTTTTATATTTATTTATTGTTTTTAGTCATATTAGATTTGCCTTTATGCTAAGGTCATTCATAGAGGTGTCCTCAATAATCGCTACAGAGGTATTTATTCTCCTATCAATGTTGTTTGTCACAATCTACAAGCCCTCTCTTTTATCTTCCTTTATCTCCCTTTTATTGTTCATGATCATATAGTTTCTATTAAATGAGCTTTTAACGTTTTGTTAAATAATGATTTTACATATTTATGCGTTAACCAGGTAAGGCGGACGTGGCTCTCCCGTCCCCTTAACCCTACCCTTCCACCCCCTCCCCCCCACCCCCCACCCTTGAAATAACCACCACTGATCACTTATTGGCATTCCAACTGGTCGCAGCTTTATTAACCAAGCAAAACATACAAATACAACCATAACTGTTTAATTACGGTTCCGGCAGCGGGACAAACCCTCACCAGCTATGTGGGTAGCAAAGCGAGTTCCTTCCCGCCTCCACCGAGAACCGTTCCCCGGCAATTCCATCCCCCTCTTCCGGCTTCGCCATATTATTAGCAAAAGCCCCGAGGGATTCTCTGGGTCGGGGGTACCCCACCCCCGCCCTGCGCATTTCCATGCCTCCGGACCCCAGACACCTCCGGGATCCCGCCCCCTCCAGCTGCAACCCCCCCGTTTTCCGAGCGCCGCTCTGAACAGGGACGGGAGGGTGGGTACGCCCGTCCTTCACCTAAGCTCTGGAGGACTGGCGTCTGACCGCCCCACTCCCCTAAGTCCTTTTCGTGCGTCCCTTCCTCCCCATTGGCTCCCGTGCCCACAAGCGCCCGCGGGAGCCAAGGAGTTTAAATCAAAACCCCCCGCCAAACTGGCACGCGCCCCCTCGCTGCCGGGGACACGCACCACGCCGCCCCCCCCGGTTACCCGCAGCCAGCGGGCATGTGGCCCCGCGGCCTTCGTTTTATTGATGATTTGATATTTTACTTACACTTTTTACCCTTTTACACGTAATATGTTTTTAACAGTTAATAGATGTTTTTATGTGTCTCAGATTGTCATTGTAGCATCTGTCCTTTTAGTATTTTATTGTGACATATGTATTTATCAAATATTTATTTTTATGTATTTATGTTTTTAGTTTTATCTGCCTGATCCAACCCCTGACGAAGTGTGCGAAACACGGCCTGTGTCGGGTTGGCAATAAGATTATTTATTAAACTCTGTTTTTTCTATAATCACCGTTTCTGTTCCAGACAGCTGCACCCACACAGGGTGGCTGCAGATGCTTTTCTAATATCATGGTCTGTGGGCCTTCTATATGCATGTCCTCCCACGCCCCTAGTAGCTCGGACCTTATTCAAGATCCTTCAAGACAAAGCCTCGGTCATTCTGGTGGTGCCCAGGTGGCCGAGGCAGCCATGGTTTCCGCTGCTCCTGCAGCTAGCGGAGGAGGCTCCAATTCCTCTGGGATTACAACCCAACTTTCTGTCGCAGGAGAGGGGCTCTCTTCTGCATCCCAACCTCAGGTCCCTCAACCTGATGGCATGGCTTCTGAAAGGGTTATCCTTGCAGTACTTCTCCTCCCTAAAAAGATAGAGGATATGTTGCTAGCCTCTAGGAGGCAATCGACTAGGAATACCTACGCATTTAAGTGGCGTAAATTTGAGATGTGGTGTGCTCAGCAAAGTGAGAACCCATTCTCCTGCCAGGTGGCAGTGGTGGTGCAGTACCTGCTTCACCTTTCAGATTTAAGACTTAAGTCAAACTTGATCCGAGTTCACCTTAGTGCTTTATCGGCACACCACACTCCAGTGGAAGGACAACCCCTCTCTGTACACCCCTTGGTGTCCAGGTTCCTGAGAGGTCTACTTCTGCTGAAGCCCCTGGTCCACCCCCCGGCGACCGAGTGGGATTTGAATGTGGTCTTAGAGCAGCTTACTTGCCCACCTTTTGAGCCGATGGCTACCTGCCATCTCCACTTCCTGTCTTGGAAGGCGCTGTTCTTGGTGGCACTCACATCGGCTAGACGAGTGAGTGAGCTACAGGCTCAGGTATCCGATCAACCGTACACATGGTTCTACAGGAACAGGGTGGTGCTTCGCACGCACCCCAAGTTCCTTCCGATAGTGGTCTCCTCATTCCACCTCAACCAGGAGGTGGTACTAATGACCTTCTTTCCAGGCCCCAAGCCAGCCGGGCAGAAGCAGTTCTGCATACCCTGGACTGTAAGAGGGCTTTGGCTTTCTACATGGAGCGTATGCAGGGGCATCAAAGGGCTCCTCAGCTCTTCGTCTCTTATGACCCCAGTAAGCTGGGGATGCCAGTCTCCAAGCATACGTTGTCCACTTGGGTGGCAGACTGCATTGCCTGGGCATACAGGGCGGCCGATCTCCCATTGCAGGGTCGAGTTACGGCCCACCGGGTCAGGGCTAAGGCCGCATCAGTGGCTCACCTCCTCTCTGTTCCGCTGGCAGACATCTGCCGGGCCGCAACCTGGTCTTCAAGCCAGACTTTTGTGGCGTATTACTGCCTGGTTAGGGAGTCCCAACGGGACAGTGCTTTCGGCCAGGCTGTACTCCGTAATCTGTTCGAGGTTTAGGCAAATCCTACCCTCCGACCATTTGGTGTCAGGCTACCGTAGTGTTACGTTCTCGGTTGAACTCCTATCATGACTGCTGCGGCTTTTCTAGAGAGAGCCTATTTTTCAGTTAAGGGTTCTCGGTAGCCTATAGCTAGGGAGTCCCATATGTGAGGACTGACTTCCTGCTTGTTTCTGGAGAAAGCGTAGTTACTCACCTGTAACAGGTGTTCTCCAGGGACAGCAGGAATCAGCCCTCACAACCCTCCCTCCTCCCCTGGAGTTGCAGTCCTATTCAATTTTCTTCATTTTGCCATCTTTTTAGCTATGTCGTTTGACTGAGCAAGATGGCACCATTGGGCGGGAAGGGGACCGTGCATGCATGATGCAGTCCCAAAGGCTTTCTTCGAAAGCTGGGGATTTGCTCCACATGGGGGCTCCATTGGCGCCAATGTCACCCATATGTGAGGACTGATTCCTGCTGTCCCTGGAGAACACCTGTTACAGGTGAGTAACTACACTAATACAGCTATTTGATAAGCTAAGGAGCAGCAAATAACCTGTAGCAGATGGCATACACCCTAGGATGCTGAAAGAACTGAAATAAGAGATTGCAGACCTACCTTTAGTAATCTGTGAAATCCCTAAAATCATTTATAGTACCTGAGGACTGGAGAGTAGCAAAGGTAATGCCAATTTTTAAAAAGGGTTTCGGGGATGATCTGGGAAACTATTAGGGTTGCCAAGTTAGCCAGTTCCTGGAGTGAGATTTTTTGCCAGTTCTGGTTTTAAATTTGCAATGCAATACAGTATGGTGTTTATAGTGAGCAATTTTACCCAATGGACTCACTACTGCAGGTCATATAATGCATCAGAATGAGATTGTCAGAAATCTAGGACTGGCTTCAAATCTCACTCCTGGAAAAGGGTAACTTGGCAACTCTGAACTACAGAGTGGTGAGCTTATCGTTTGTACCAGGAAAAATGGTAGAAACATGTGGATAGTCATGGCTTAATGGCAGGAAGCCAACTAGAATTTAGTCAAGGAAAGTCTTTTCTCACTAGTCTGTTATATTTTTTTGAAGGTATGAATAAACTAGTAGATAAAGATGAGTTGCTTGATATAGTTTATCTGGATTTTCAGAAAGCCTTTGACAAAGTCCATCATGAGAGACTCTTGTGGGAATTAAAAAGTCATGGAATAGGAGGTAGTGCACTATTGTGTATTAGGAGCTGATGAAAAGATAGAAAACAAAAAGTAGGGCTCAATGGACAATTTTCTCAATGGAGAAAGGTGAATAGTGGAGTACCCCAGGGATCTGTGCAGGGCCTGCTGCTTTTTAACTTATTTATAAATGACTTGGAAATGGGAATAATGAGTGAGGTGATCAAATGTACAGCTGACACAAAATTATTCAAAGTTCTTAAAGCACGAGAGGATTGTGAAAAATTGCTGGAGGACCTTGAAAAATTTGGAGACTGGGCATCTAAAAGGCAGATGATATTTAATGTGGATGGTGGCTTTCATTGAGGTCACCAACGGGAAAGGACGAGTAAGCTCAGAACTCCACAAAACACCCAGCAATTACACAGGGTAAGAGATCTCTCTGTATGTGGGCTGACAAGAAAACAACCACCTGAAACCCTCATGTACCAACTGACATTCCAAGTAAAAAGAAAACAGTGGATTTGACAGATTATGCCTTCGAACAGACTGCAGGGGCTAAGAGTCAGTCAAGATGGTGGCACAAGCGGTGATGCAAGAGGCACAAAAAAAAAAGGCAGCAGTAGAGTTTACCGAGGGAAGCTCCAGCGATGAAGAAGTAATTTGTGCAGGACTGCAGGCTTCTGAACTCCGACAATGGGTGGACAAAATGAAGGTGGATATGCAGTTGCTGCAGGAGACGTGGTGACTATGGCAGTTGACTTGGGTTCGAAACTAGTGGAGTTTGCGAGGTGAGTGGAGGATGTTGAACAACAAATTGAAGAACAGGCGGGGACTTGTAGTGCTATAGGTCAACGAGTGTCGGCACTTGAGCAGATGAATGCTCTTTTGGAGGAAAATCTAGAGGACATTGAAAATAGGGACAGGAGAAATAACCTTCTGTTTCGAGGGTTTCCGGAAGGACCGGACTATCAGGCTTATTGCAGTCTGGTGGTGCATTTGGTATCTATGTTGTGGGAAACAGAAGAATTGCCCCAATAGAGATGGACATAGGTCGTTGGGGCCCAGTAGGGCAAATTTGCCAATAGATATTGTGTGTTTCCATGAATATGCACTAAAGAATAGATCATTATGAGGACCCGTATGCAGGTTCCATATTAAATGAACCTATCCCCACCACGCTACGCCCATTATGCTGGGAGTGATAAACCCCGATCAAATGGGTTTTATTCAAGTCAGCAGGCGGGAGACAATGTTAAGAGTGGTGAACTTGATACAGAGAATAAAGCAAACCCTAGAACCAGCTGTAATGTTAGTGGTTGACATGGAAAAGGCATTTTATTGCGTGAACTGGGATTTCCTCTGGGCAACTATGGAGAAAATGGGGATAGGGCCTTATTTCATTTGATGGGTGAAGGCATATATAAACCTGCTCGGAGGCCGCAGTAAAAGTTAACAGGAGGTACTTGAGATTTTTACCACTATAAAGGGGGACAAGGCAAGGGTGCCCCTTATCTTCCCTGTTATTTGTGATATCCCTAGAGCCATGTGCAGAATTAATAAGACAGCAGGCGAATATCCATGGTGTGGATGTGGGAGGGGAACGATATACATTTTCTTTATTTGTGGATGGCATTTTATTAATGCTCATGCAACCTATGGAGTCCCTTCAGGCAATACAAGCGCCAGTGAGACCATACCAAATAGTATCTGGCTTTAAAGTAAATGTGGATAAGATGGGAAATATTAAACTTAACCTTAACAGACGGAGCGGCCCAAAAATTGCAAGATAGGTTCCCTTTTGTGTATGCAAAGAACACGTTGTGCTATTTGGGAGTGCTGTTGAATGCTGATACAACACAGTTGTATCTGCTAAACTATACCTCAATGTAGCATAAAATAACCTTGGAGCTTGAAAGATGGAAGAAATTCCCCTTATCATGGTTGGGTAGAGTGGCAAGTGTAAAAATGGTAACATTGCCCAAAATATTATACTTGTTTCAAACACTCCCAATAGCTATCCCAAAGAAGGATATAAGTTTGATACAGTTAAGTGTTCCATTACATATGGAACCACAAACCTCCAAGGAATAGCTAGGATGGTAATGTACAGAGCTAAAAGAGAAGGGGGTCTGACAGTTCCAAATGTTTGGTGGTATTATTTAGCAGCCCAGTTAGCGAATATAGTAGCATAGCATGAGGGATCCATTTGTAAATGGGTGAGTATTGCTGAAGCAGAAGAGAGGGAGACACCCCCCCCCCTCTAAAGCTCTGCTCCTGGATGAGTAAAGTGGAAATAAAGAGTAAGAACCCATACACACAGTTGGTGGAAAGGATATGGAGGTATGGACGCAAGGTGCAAGGCATCTGGGGTGCAAACTCCTTGCTTCAGTCAATCGGATTTGACCCAACATTTCCGCCAGGCTTACAGGACCCATTATATGTGAGATGGGAAAGGCAAGTGTTATCGAGAATATATCAGTTTTGTGAGGAGGGATGGATAAGTCCTCTTGAAGAGTTGAGAGAGAAGTATAACTCCATAAACATGATTTTTATGGTTATTTACAGGTATGCCATTTATTTATTTATTTATTTCTCTTTATATACCGCGCTATTTGGATATCCCCCCAGTGCGGTTTACATGGAACATCAAGGTATTTTACCGGCTGCGGGGATTCACACTTTTCATTAATTACAACATAACAGGGATTCTCCAACTTCGGATAAACCATATTAAAAATATTTACACAATATAATTTTACAGGGACACATGGAGAAAACCAGAATGGTTGTAAAATAATAGCAAAGGTGGTAAGACAAGGCTGCATACTTTCCCCACTACACCCTTGTTTAATTTTTATATGCAGAACACAAATGCATCAGAGAAGGCAGGATTGTATGAAGACGTGTGAAGATTGGTGGAAGGACTCAATTCAACCTTCGCTATGCTGATGCATTACTACATTACTGGCTGAAAGTGAAGATGATCTGAACGTTTGGCTTCTCACAATCAAAGAACATTAGTCTCAAAATGGGCCTGCCACCTTAATGTCAAAGAAGGACAAAGATCATGAAACAACTGCGGCATAATCAGCAGGTCACTCATTGTTGAATGAGAAGAAAATTGAAATTGTGAACAACCTTTAAACCTAGTCTTGGATCAACTATCAATAAAGAAGCAACAAGCCCATCTGTGAGTCAAGAAATCAAAACGACGGCATTGTTCTTGGCCAGACCAGAATGGCTATGAAAAAGACCTAGATCCCAGATTCTCAAGAGACAGAGATGTCTCTTCCCCTCCATACAATAAGGATTTGACTTGTTCATTTTTACACCGCACATGGTCATTTTCACACTAACATCATCATGGATGTGAAAGCTGGACAGTGAACAAAGGACACGACAGGAAAGACAACATTCCCCGATGCCTTTGAATTATGGTGCTGGTCGGGCCGAATACTGTGTATACCATGGACTGCCCGAAGAAACGCCCCCAACCAGTCGGTACTAGAGGAGACGTCACACCCAAACCTAAGCTTTCTTGTTATTTGAAGTCTCAGATGGACAAGACCTTCAACTTTCATACTTTGGACACATCATGCGAGAGATGTATGTAGACTACATTAGAGGAAAGACATCATGCTTGGCAAGATAGAAGGTCAACGCAAAAGAGGAATGCCAGCAATGAGATGGATTGATACAATAACAGCAGCTACAGGTACCAGTCTGTCAACAATGAGCCGCCTGACTGATGACCGAACACAATTTAGGATAGCTATCCAGAGGGTCGCCATGAGTCGACTCCGACTCGACGGCCCTTAACAACAACAACAACATTCTTGCAGGCAGATGTTCCTACTGCATGTGCTGTCTAGGTGGTGAT